>DVPD01000507.1:0-11179 GCA_018237605.1 Apyrrothrix (Melanopyge) sp. n. Burns01
CGTAACTGGTGAAACGTGGGAGTGTACTACACTCCTCTGCCTACCTCTTCGGGGATTACAGGCGTGATGTTACGAAGTACATAACACTGACCACCTTTTATCCTTCCACTGTTAGACGTGGGTGGAGGCCCTTGAGATTCTAGCCTCATTCTGAGCAGATTCTCAGAATGAGAAGGTTGAGCCCATGTTCTGCCCCGCTGGCCGAGAACGGGTAGGTAGAGTTCACACGCCTTAAACAACACGAAGCACAACGTACATTGGTACTATAAAATAGCCAAAAATGTTTGCGATACCTATTATGCGTTTTAACTTATGATAGTTACAGAATAGTTACAACAAGCACACACCGGTGGAAAAGTGCTTACAGTTCAATCATTACTTTATAAAAAATATTCGCTTTAATCAGTACTTAGTGAAAAGGCTTGTATTCAATGCAATGCTAATAATATAAGCCCAGTGTGGGCAGGTTGACGCCGACTGGCGCCAGTGACATTCCTAGTGGCAGGGCAACTTTCAAGAATAGTGACTGGTCCATTACACGTTGACGTGGAACAAACAAATGCTATCAAGACACTTTAAATTAATACATTAAAATTACAATGAAAAATTTTTTTGATTATAAACTTTAAAAAAAAAACTGTTTATACTAAACATTATCTTCTTCATCTTCAGCCTTGTAACGAAACTTAATAATAAAAATTACATTTTTTTGTTTTTTCCATATTCGCCGAGTCCTGATATATAATAAATAACATAAAACTTTGGCTGCTGTTGCCAAAAGTGCCTAAATAAAAGATACATATAAAGATAAATCTCTTAAATATAACAAATAATTTTAAGTTGTAATTTTGGATAACACAGAAAAACATAAATCATACAAATTGCGGTGTTAAAAACTCGAAGCACGCTTTGTTAACCTAATCAAAATAAGAATTTTGTTAAGATACAAATAAACCAATCCTAAGAAAGTCATACTGAGTCAAAATCAAACGTTGATATATATTTTTACTAACATACTAAGTCAATAACCTAATCGACAACATCTTCCTTTTGTGGGCGTTGTTTATTATAAACACTGCCCATATTTGGACAGATCCGACGTATCGGATACAAATCTAGATTTGTATCCGATGTATGACGATAGCCTCAGCAGTTTGTGGACATATCTAACAAATAAATCTTGGGAGTGCACTTCACTCCTGTGCCTATCCCTTCGGAGAAAAATAGGTGTAATGTTATGTTATTGAAAAATAATGCAAAATACAAAATAAAGCTTCGTGATCACGAAGGCTTTAAACGGAATAGAATGGGAACTGCCGCGTCTACAATCTACAATACAATCAATGTTCCGATCGTCAATCTTTCTTCAAATGCAAAAAAGAAAACCGTATTGTTGGTAGCGCTTCATTGTGTCTATTGTTTACGTAGCACTGTGAAAAGTCTGATTATATCAAGCGCAGTTATTTTATGTAAGCTATCGCTCTGAACGACTTTCTATTGGTATTCTAAAATATGTATTTGACACGTCAAACTGAGTGAACGCAACGCAAAAATCTTAATAGCATTTATAATAAAATTTTGCCACAAACATTATGATAATAGAAAACAATTAAGGAAATCTTGTAATACAAATCACTCGTAGTTTAATATGATAAAACCTAAACCTATTTTTTTTAATACTACGCTTCCATTTTTAAATTCTTATTTTTTAAATTGACTGAGCTTCCGTAAACACTTCCGTAAACCGTTAGTGGACAGTATTTTTTTAATCTTAAAAATATTTGCATCTACACTGATATTAATGTAATCTTTCTAATTCTAATTCTCAACAACATGATTAAGAGCTTTATAAATGTATAGTATGAGTGCACTCGTAGAAATCACAGCGTCATTTTATAACGCAATGATACCGTATGCACACGTTATGCATTACCTAGTTTGATAACGCTAAACTCATTACTCGGTTCAGTTGCACTTGTCCTAATGCACCGATCTCTGTGCACTTCGGAACATTAAAGTTGTATGTAAAAGTAAACGTAACATCACGCCTGTAATGCTCGAAGAGTTAGGCAGATGGCTGTAGTACACTACCACCTTCCGTTTGCGTCGCATCATGGAATAAGAGGTAACCCTATTGCAATACATCGGGCACAAATCCGGACTCCAAGACACTACTAAAAATTGTGAATTAGAAAATTGAAGTACCCAACCCGGGCATAGAATCCATGCCCTCTAGATCAGCAGTAGCACTTTGCAACCACTCGAGCAACGAAGCAGGCAACGCCCTTATGTAAAAGTATTACAGTAAATGCATGTATATATAGAAATGTTTTTGGCCGCAACCTGTTAACATCATAAACGTAATTCGTAAATACAGGTGTAAAAATAAACATACGTGAGTGCTACAAGCGACCATAAGTTCTCTGGAGAAGCGAAGAAGTTGACCAAGTTCGAATAAAAATGATAGTGACAGTATCCGCACTCATCCAAACTTATACTTCCGTGGCTAATAAAAATCTTGTTGACAGCGTCTTCTTGCCAATAAATAATAACAAATAGTTTTATTAACTACAAATTTTATTTGATCTGTATTTGAAAGAAGCACTTATGTAATCACGTAACAAAAAATATTTTCAGTCTATCACGAAATGTAACTATCTATCACGAAATGTACCTATATAAAAAGGCCTTAAAAGAAAACACATCAACAAACAAAAGCAAAAACTCCTTCGGAAGTAGGTATTAAATCAATGCTATTGTAAAACTCCACGAGTAAACACAGTGCTGTCGATTCAGTTCAATTACGTTTATTAGAGGTGAATCGTTATCGGGGAACCTCTGCCTGCTATAAAACTTATCATTTAATTATTGTTTTGTTGTCATTACGTTTGTAACATCGTGTAGACACCCAAACCGTTCCTCGTGATTGCGTAAAGCGGCCGTGGATCTCCGTACGCATGTTGTATACGATAATAATTAAGAATTGATTGCTAAATATGTAAATACACGTATTATTATTTGTAATAGACCATGGAAGTTTTCAACGTTAACTCGCTTCACCGCCTTACATAAGCTAATACGAGCGGCGTGTTGTATAAAATTTATTTGCGTTTTAAGATTAAATATCACTTGCTTTAACACTAACGGAAAACATCATGAGTGAAATTTCACACCTTACAAATCTCTTTAATGGTTTCTTAGGGGCATAAAGTCTGTGAACGGGCACTTGATCAGCGTGACATAATATGGCCTTAACGCTTTTTATGTTGAGAGGAGACCCGTGTCCAATAGAAAAACGATTAGAAAAGAGATGATGTCTTGATGTTAGGGATACAATTAATACCCTTATATACTCGTACAAAAACATTTAAACTTAAAAAAAACACCAATATAGGCAGTGAGAAACAAAACATTTCATATTTTACACCTTATAAAGAAACTAATAAGTTTGTTATGTGTATATGTATAAATATATATAAAAATAAACAATTTCATCAACAAAAAATAAATAGACAATGGGCTCTTGAGTTTATTGTGCACAGGTATATGGTTTTATCGGTAAAGATTTGCACACAATGTTTAGAAACGAACGGTGAATTTGTTTTGCTTCCGCGCCTCGCGTTCGAACGTAAACTTAGCTTACACATTGGCTCGGTAAGTAGCCAGTTAAGTTGTTTTCGATAATTCATCGCAATTGATAACGTGTAAACATGAATTTTGCTTTTATACTTTGTTAGTCACAGACAAAAACACGGATGTTATTTACGTTAAACGAATAGTGTGATCAAGTAAAGTGATTCACACAATAAAAGCACATTGTATCGCTCGCATCTTGCTACTTGACTGGCAATACGTTTGAACGCGGTCAACGACTTTACTCCAACTAAACTTGCCACTTACTATTTGCCACTCAACATTGAGTTTTAGTTTTATTATTACACGATTACATATCATCTATTAGTTTATTCCTATCGTGTGCTTAACACACTTATTGTGGTGAACTCAATATTATTTCCTACCTAAATATAGTTACGATTAAGCGCTGTGGTATTCCCGTTCAATGATAATTGTTGCGTACCAGCGAAAGTATTTCAATTGCAAACAATCAATTTTATACCACAAACGATTAACATTGCTGTTGAAAGAATGCCTGACGAATAAATAACAAAGCAGTGCGAATGTAGATGGACACATATGTCGAGGGAGGCCAAGGCTCGCGTATCTTGACCAAGTAGGTCAGATATTGGTTGACGGATGAGTCAGATGTCTCCAAAACCGGCGTGCATGTATGAAGAGAGTGATAAATATAGAAGAAGCACGACAGGTCTATA
Source organism: Apyrrothrix (Melanopyge) sp. n. Burns01 (assembly GCA_018237605.1). Taxonomy (NCBI): domain Eukaryota; kingdom Metazoa; phylum Arthropoda; class Insecta; order Lepidoptera; family Hesperiidae; genus Apyrrothrix; species Apyrrothrix (Melanopyge) sp. n. Burns01. The sequence continues at coordinate 4,332 of DVPD01000507.1, forward strand.
AGGATATAGATATTTAGCACTTGATGCTCTCTGCCGGCCCTGTACAGGACCTGGAGTGAATATATATATTTAAGATTAATATTGCTCATTAATTCATATATTGTATTGAATAAATCCAACTTAGTGAATTTAGTCGCTGCACTCATATATCTCTAAAAAATTGTATGATAAAACAAGTTACATATTGAACACAATTTGTATAACTGAACGTTAACGCAGTGCATAGTGTTGTGCGCAGTGCAAAACAATTGAAAGGGTTGTTGGAGAATGGTAACAATCTTTAAACGTTGTCGACTGGCTGTAATCACTATCCAATATTGATATCTCTGGCAGTATAAGACCAGTTGTGGAAAATATGGTAGAACCGCACGGACATGAGCGAAATATTAAAAGTTGGATTCCAAGATTAACAGCAATTTTGGGTAATATCCCTCAAATATCCTTCCCTTCTATATGCTGCTCATCCCGGTGTTCGCTATCTTCTGTATAGTTTGTGCTGTTATCTCTGTTTTTTTATTATCACTTTAATTTTCGTTTCTTGGTCTTCTCTTCCTGAATTCTGCAAACAGTACCCTCTACCTTCTTAAATTGTTTTTTTCGTTGCTTTTACGTTACATGGAAAAATCGCTACTTGAGCGATAAGGCCGCCTGTTAGTACTACTGTTTGTTTTTTGCAAATATTTTTTTCTTTTATGTTTGAATGCATAATGAAGCAGGTATATTTTATTGTTATACATTTTCACTTCAATATTTATGACCACAAAGTGAGAGTTTGCTTTTTAATTAAAATCCAATATGTATTACACATACTTTAAGTTACATAAAATAAATGTCCCGTTCATAAAGATATGTTGCGCAACCAATGTCACTATCCAATTGGTATGATATGGAACTACTAAAATTTTATTCGACAATATTGTCATCCAGTTATGCAACTGTGTTGGTTGGTGATGAATTCATCGAATAGCTGACCCAACGAGCTCAGTAATTTGAATCGTACTGTTGCATACATAGTAACCAACTGTATACACTTACACACATGATGCATTAATAAATACTATTTCACAACTTATTAAAGTCAGCAACGAGACCGAAAATGATTTTGATATAAAATTCAATATTGGACTTATCTAAGTGCTATTAGAAAGTGCGTCTATTGATTTCTTAAATTGCGTCCTACGGTGTGCAAATATTTGATTTTTATATTAGTTGTAGCTGCCACAGTCTATAAATAGACATTAGGTACAGATAATAAAAAGCTTAAAAAGGTACAAGGACCAAAAATTATAAAAGATTATAGACAGAGCTGTGTGTAGTAGAGATTGTGTAAAGACAGCCGATCAGCCGGTGCGGTCGTCTTCTCCGGAGCCGGGCTGTTTACGTCCATACAAACCAATATTGACATTGCCTTTGTCCACTAACTGACGGCTAATCTCTTTGTACTGGATATTCCTTGAGCATTGTAATATCGTTTGACAGCTCTTTGATACTATTCAACGTTTTACACTACGATATTTGATTGCGTAAAAGCCACTTTAGTGTAATACCAAACAACTTAAGATGATAGGCTACAGGTGTAAATATCGTCTGTAATATCATTAGTAAATACATCACACATAACCTAAATCGACATTTAAATGGCAGTGGAGTTGAAACTGAACGCACATGATCGCCCACTTTCGGTAACATGAAGGTTTGGTTCGGTAACATGAAGGACTTCACATATTTCGGAAAATATTTTCCGAAATATGTGAAGTCTATCAACTCGCACTTGGCCAGCGTGGCAGACTACGACCTCACCCTACTCATTCAATGAAGAGACCGGTGTCCAATAGTGCAACAACAAAAGCATGATTAAGTAGAATGAAAACAGCTCGGATTAAGTCACTTTTATTTAATCTGTACGTAACACAAGTTACTTGAGAAGCAAAATGTGCATTTCAAAATTAGAAATAACAATCGCTGCTCAAATGTTGCAATCTTGTAATATTATAATGGCACTGCAATTACTGTGTACCAGTTTGCAATCCCAATTATAATATAAATATGTATATGCATTACAAACAGTATTGCAGGTTAGGTTTAACGGCATATCTTAAAAGGCCTGGATCAATTATCTAATTTTTACACACAATTACTTTTGATCAATTCATCAAAATAATGTTTTCGGCCGGATACATTAAAAAAGTATAAATCGTTTGATACAGTTATAGCTGAGCTGTCAAGTTAGTCCATTTTGAGATAAATGTATGTCGTATAAGTACTCTCTATTTCGATAATGTTTGCAGTAGTAACCCACTTTTTCAATGATTGTCCAGGTAACAATAAGCACAACAAAAAAAGTAAAGAAATCGTGACATGTGTAAATACATTTGATTCCCTTATGTTTGGCGAATTAAGCTCTCCGTCCGCGCCAGCTCTTTCGTATCGTTTTCGTGACAGCGCAGCGCACTTAAAATGTTGCACGGCACACACTGCGCACAAATCACGCAGATATTGCTAGAAAGCGAGCACATGAACCATGTCTCTGGGACAGGATCTTTACGAGCCGTTCGACCAGTTTAAATATTTTACGTCATTTACCTTAGCACTAAGTTTATACGACGCATCAACCGCTTTAAGATTTTGTTACCGATTAATTCTGTCCGCATATACAACACTAGCTATTGACAGCGGCAACGTATGTGAAACTAAGTTTCAATTTAGAAGCACCAGATACGTCAATCCAAAAAGAGTTGCGTTTCATTAATGATACACTCGATATACGACAGGAAATGAATTTTGGGAATTTTGCAAGTCAAATCGGTCACTTGACAAGCGTCAACATGTTATTATATATACTTCAATTAGTTATGAAAATTGTATTAGCATACACGACCATCGACTACCTCGTTGGTCGTGTTGGTTGCAAGTGCGACTGCCGATCGACAGGTCCTGGGTTCAAATCCCGGGTCGACTACCATTGGATTTTTCTAAAATAACAATTTCTAGTAGTGGCACGGAGTCTGGAATTGTGCCCGGTGTATGGCAGTAAACTCACCACCTATTCCATATTGGGACGTAAACGTAACTGGTGAAACGTGGGAGTGTACTGCACTCCTCTGCCTACCTCTTCGGGGATTGCCGGCGTCATTTTACGTGTATCAGCATAAAAGTAACCAAGGCGCTTAGAACGCCGTAACTATGAAAAGGACGCATGACCAATTTCCGATTGAATAGAAGATTATTTCTTTGCGACAAATGTAGCAGGGACGATGACAGTTAACTAATAGGTGATTACCCTTATAATTGCGCAAGATAGGTTGCTAATGAGCACTTGTTTCCTTGTTGCAGAACGGGCGAGCGCAGGCGCCCGTTATAATGTGAGCGGCGCACGACGACGCGCGTCTCTTCTCAAGGTAAGTCTCAGTCGACGTACGATCTCAAGGCGTGCAGGTATTGCCAGGATCATGACAAAGCTTTACCATTTTTCTGCTTTTAAAATTCTCTACATAAAAGGCTAAATCGGTCATTTTTAAGTTACTAACATAGGCGAGAGTGAAAAACACTGTGCTCAGGAAAATTATACATTATTACGTTGAATTTGGTAGTCACATTCACTTGGTAATTTCTGAGCACCATATTGATTATGCAGCTTATGGTAATCCCTTTGTTACTGTAAAAATACCGACGAAGCTATCTATTCATTGACAGCGTGTATTTCATTATATTAATTTCCTTCCAACAGTAAAGATGAAAGATGTTAAAAAGTCGGTACTGGTAACACTAACTCTGCCAGCGCCCTTAAAGTAATCACGTATGATTTAATGTTAAAGATCAAGGGAAAAATAGGAAAATAATAACACTTATTAATAGAGCATAAAATAAACTTTGTTCAAAAGGCTTTATTCTATAATGTTTATATTTTTACGCAAATAGCGTATTCGCTTAAAAATTATCGATAACAGTTTGGATATGGATCTGCATATCTTGGTCTCCCGCGGGACTTCGCGGAAAAACGTTAACAATTTTAACGTTAGGTACCACGCGGGAACCATAAAAGTTGTTCGAACACATTTAAAGGCAATAAAAGAGTCTTATACTTTTTATTATTTTTATTAGTCCTTCATGCTTAAGTTATTTTCTCCTTTGTGACAAATAAAGAAAGGTCAAACGATTATAAAATCATTATACTATTTTTAAATAAAATAATAAACTTGTGGGAAACAAAGCATTACGTCTAAGTTATAATTAGCCATTTAACACCATAGGTTACTACTGTTCCTGTTACTATCCGGCAGCGCAAAATATATCGAAACACTGCAATCTCGGCTGAACGAAATAAATTAGTGCGCAGTAATTATTCTAATAAATATTAGCTGTAAGAGCATCCTGAAATAACTAAATTTAGTGTCGAAAAATATTCATAAAACAAACCTTAATCTTTGAGTCATACGTGAGCTTTTAAATAACTTGCAGCAATTGACATAATTTAAAGATTGGCGTCCTCAAATAACATTCTTAATGTGTTCGTAAATATGCCTTAAGATTAGGGATCTCTTGGTCACGATCGTGAATAACGTTTGAAGCTTACAAATCATGTACTTAAAGTTAATAACACAGCGATTCTTTTAAAGTACATATTACATTGCTCGCGTTGTTAGTGAAATAACAGTTTCCATCCAAGTTAATATTACAAGCCCTTATGATCAAACACTAGTGTACAGGAAATTTCCTATTTACTCAAAAATTTCCAAACCCAGATTAGATTTAGACTATACTGAACACGGAAATCAAAATGTTAAAATACGAACGTGTTGAGGTAATTTTACTACAATAATAAAAGAATTATATGTAGCTATCATTACTAAAACCAGTCCTACGACAGCGGATTCTGGTAACCTTTAAACGCTGACGGTGTCTGCATATTCATCGCGTAAGAAGCGCCAGCGGCCATGAGATGGAGCGTCATGTATTCCCTATCGATCATTCACCATCAAAACCTTTCTCCTTAGAGGTGCTTCACCAAACACAATTAAATAACTTTCCAAACGTCGCGTTAAAACTTCACGATAATTAACAAATACGTTTCGTAATTAAACTCGTGATGAAGCGGACACTTGAAAACAAATCATTAACCGCAATATCCTATGAAATAAACCGTTTGTAAACACTACACACAAAATCAATTTACTTATCAAGAGACCGCGGCTTTAGTTTCCTAATACACTTGTCACCTGCCCTTCAACGGTGATTGTTAGCGATTTAAAATGGTACAATCTAGGAATTTTAGGACAAGTAAACCCACACTGACCAGATAACTTCACTGTAAACATGCAAACAATATCAAATGGACTTAAGATACGTCTTGAATTAGGAGATAATAACAAAACATCGTACGCGGCGTCTTAAATTGAGGGAGTGGAAATTTAAAAGGAGATGAATGGGCTCTTTTTATAAATAAACACGCTTTGTCGGCACTGTGTTCCGTGCAAGCGTGTCGGGGGCCGGCCAGGCGACGTACTACGCACTTCACTGATTAAGTCCGTTTGCTTTTGTTTCTCTTGATTGATGCGACCCATTTGTCAAGTAAAAATAGACACCGCGTTAAAAGTGTATTTAAGATAATGTAACTGCAAGCTATGCACCTTGTAGTGGAACTGTCTGCGATATATCCAGCACTGTACTCTATAACAGCACGAATAACAATGTTAAAACTAATTATCATCATCAACATCAGAAGCTGATGTACTTCTATTGTTGCACTGCTGTATATGGTGTCTCCCAAGCTGTGCCACAAATTTTGATCCTCCGTGATCTCATTCATCAGCACCACCTTGAACACGTTATTAACGTTTGAAACAATGAATTTATAATTCAATTTAATAAAGTCAATATTATTCCTGCTTAAAAACTCTCACGTATAAAGACAAACAGTAAAAAACACAAGACCTCTTAAAGCTCGATAGCATATGGTAGGTATATCCACGATGAAAGCGAGAAAATTGAACCTAAATAAAACACAACGTTAATATTTCGTGGAACGAAACTAGAATGTTTTCTAAATAAATTAACACAAAATGCGTCGCCCATAACTAAATGAGACGTAGTAATGATAGTGAAATGTCGCGCCGAATGTCCACAGTTCTGTCAGTGGGTCGGGTGCCGCTCTCAGCGACCGTCGGCACACTTACCCACCACGTTGACAAAATTGCCGTGCGAATTTAAATACTTAGTGTAATATTCATAAACTATTTCTTCTTGCCTTATAACATAAACGCGGTTGCATACCACTGTAAAAATCGTTGAGCTGCGTTTTAAACAAGAACCATTTTGCTATGCGGATCTGCCCTAATCCTGTTGAAAAGCTGTAGATTTTCTTTACTGTGTCTGCTCATGTCTGGCTACCTACCTAGCTTAATACTTAAGGAAAGCTACGCGTTTGGAAGCAGTCCAAAATTTCAGTTAGGTGATGTTGCACGAATATGTTCAGCCTTTTAACTGCACTTCCTATTCAGTCCTTAGGGCTGGAAATGATCGCAATATTTATGTGACTTCGTTATCTGGATGAACGTAATATCACGTCTGTTATCCCCGAAGAGGTAGACAGGGGAGTTTTGACTCCCACTTTTCACCAGTTATATTTACGTCCCTTTGTGGAATAGGTGGTGAGTCTGTTGCCATATACCGGGCACAAGTCCAGGCCGAGTCACTACTAGAAAATCTAATTTTTAGCCAAATCCAATAGTACCCGATCCGGAATTTGAACCCAGGACTTCTCGAGCGCCTGCAACCAACACGACTAACGAGACAGGCTAACAATTATCCATTTACTGATTTTCTGACCCTTTTATTGTTCGTTTCCATGT
>DVPD01000508.1:0-11178 GCA_018237605.1 Apyrrothrix (Melanopyge) sp. n. Burns01
ATGCGATTACTCTCCGATTATTCATTAGGAACAACGATTTTAAAATACTATATGAATATCTTATTAGGATAACTTAAAACGTAAAAAAATATTTATGCGCTTTTTTGGCACCTACTTCTAATTTGAATTCGACTATCTTTAAAGTTTTATCATAGTAAATTTCAATGTGACTCAAATAACTTGTGACACTGTCTGTGTTCTGTAGTTAATAAGTTCCAAAGGGTATGAAGCTGTAACCAGTTGTTGAGACCTTCTTTGGTGAATTTTTAAGTAATTCAAGTTTGCATTTGATGGCGTAGAACGAGATAAAGTAATAAGTACTTGCCAGTATCGATACATTTTTACAAGGACGCTGTAGAACGCAATCGTAAGTACATATTTACAGGAGATATAGGTACATATACATTTGTAATTAAATAAAGTTGTCATAAAACATATTTACAATAGAAAACCTACGTAGAAAAATTGAGCATTAGCACAAAGATAGGCTTGAGACCTTAATAAAAATAATATAGCGGGAGACGAAACATTTTACGAAACGATCGTGTCCTTATTCAAGTACTTAGTACTTAATAACACCGCAATGCGCTTAATATTTAACTATTTATACAAATATACATCTCAAAGTTTTTATATTAATCTCATAGCCACTGAACTGAGTTTTAACCACGACTGTCACTTTACAATAAACGAATAACTAGTGAAAGTTAGATCACAAGAGCGGAATCACATGATGCGGCGGGGAGGAACGCGTCGGACCGGCGTCGGATTAAAGCGCGGCGGCGCGGCGGACCGCACAGCCGCTTTCAGGTGCACTCGATGATGAGCGGCTGGTTGGACTCGATCACGCTGGGTCGCGTCTCCGCAGCTGCCGCGCTGTAGTGCTGCGGCTCGTGCTCGGGCGGCGGGTGCAGCGGCCGGTACGGCGGGCCCACCGGCGACAGCTGACTGTGACCCGTTACCAGATGCGGAGTGGTGGTATGCGCGTGCCCTCCCAGCAACACTTCGCTGTGCGACAACGTAACGCGCGCCCCACCGGCTCCCGCCAGCCCTCCCTGCGACGCCGAATGTACCTCGTAAGCCTCATGCCCCTCTCTTTCATGGCAGTCTTTGTCGACGGTACCTGCAAAGTGCACGCGAAAATGAAATCGGACGCGTTCAGAGACAGCGCAAGTGAAAGTTGTAGTTCACCTACGAAGAGAAAGTGCAACGCGATGCGGCTTCTCCCGCATCTCCGCTTGTTTTCGCGTTATATGGTGTAAAATTATTAAATTATTAGTGTATAAAATAGAAAATTAGAAAATTATCGGTGATGTATAAGACTTTAGTAATTTTAAATATATAAATGATGTGCAAATTTAAATAACAATGTAATGTTTAATGTAATATATATGATAACTGAACACTCACCAATACATTCAGTGTTAGCGGCGTTTGTGATAGCTAGAACTTCCTCAATGTTGTTGGGCTTGCAACTTGTAGTTTTCCAATGCGTTCGAAGTCCGGACGCACTGATGTACTTTTTATCACATCCCTGGCAAACGTAGGGTCTGTCGTTGGTGTGTAGCCTTTTGTGCAGTTTCAAGTGAACAAATTGAGTGAACTTTTGCATACACAAATCGCATGCATACGGTTTCTGACCAGAATGTAAGCGAAGGTGAGTTTTTAAGTTCGATGTTGACGAAAACCTTTTCTTGCAAATATCACATTGATGAGGTTTCTCTCCCGTATGCACTAGGTGATGTTTCTGTAGGTGAGCGAGTTGCGTGAATGATTTGTTGCAAACGTTACACTTGAAAGGTCGTTCACCTGAGTGCGTTCTTAAATGTACTTTTAAATTTGATAACTGACCAAACGTTTTGCAGCATACATTACATTCGTAGTGCATTTTTCCATCTTTCTTTTTCAAAGGGTAGGGTAAGCTTCGGTAGCCTCGCGAGGATTGCGAATTGGGGCTCATAGGAGGTACCATCAAACTGCCATCAGGACTCATAGCGCCATGTTGCGGAACTAGTTGACTATTCACATTTGAGTTTTGTATTAAACTCAGCTGCGAACAATTTTTTAGGGTAATTACACTCGTTGATGACGGATAGTGGTGGCTGCTCTGTCCATTTTGTGCCCTTTCATATTGATGCGTTGACGATACAGTCGGCGAATAGGTACTTGGAGGAGAACCAAGTTGAGTGATTATTGTAGAATTTGGCGGGGAATATAAGCTGTAGGAATAATTCGGATAATGACTTTCATATCTTGTCTCTCTAATTTCCCGTATTTCTCGAATTTCTCTGATTTCTGTGGTATGTGGAATCGAATGAGGAGGTGATGTGGAATATACGGAAGCTACACTTGGAGTTGGTAATTGTTGTGGTAATGGCAATAATGACGGCAGCGGTGTTAAATTTGAACTTGAGTCGGGGCTACACGCATTTCCATATCTCTGGCTTTTCTTATAGGAGTAAGCCATTTCGGTCGGCGATGAAGGAGGTGGTGTAGCATTCGGCTGCCTCCTATTTGGGTCGTTATTGTTGGTATCTATTCTGTTCCCTGTTAGTATAGTTTCCAAAATCCTCGTATCCGGTGGAGAATATCGCATAAAAGCTGGTTGGGGCGAAGGAGATATTGATCCGTCTTCGTAGTATGGCTTGTTTAAAGGAACAATAGTATTTTGTGAAGATTCTAATACTATTACCGTTGAGGTAGCAGGATCACGACGAGGAGGTGATAAATTCTTCGGTGACGCACTGGCAATTTCTTCAGCTATAATTAACTCCTTTTCACTTTCACAATCCATGTCTTTATGATTTTGGTATTGATAGGCTCGTGGCATTTTAATTTTAACTTTTCTGTATTCATTTCGGTGCATATCCATATCATTCTTTTGCACAATTACAGTTTCTTTCGGTTCATTTGTTTTGTTTGAGCAATCCAGAACATAATTTTCTACATCTGAGTCACTAGAATCTTCAGGAGGCGTAAATTCATCGTGATACCCATTGCTGTGGTAACCTTCATCAGATCGAACAGAGCCGTCGTTAGGAGTTAGCTGATGTTCATAGTGTTGTGGTCCGCAATGAGTAAGACTCGGTGACTTACTCCCAAGTTTGTCTTGATGGGTTTGTGCCATCGGAGAAGGTCCCCGAATATCCCTAAGGTGTTGATTATGCGCTGGCGACCTACTGCTATGTATTCTAGGATTTTCTAATTGATGAATAACTACATGCGACGTACTCTCTTTATGTTGGTGAATAATTAGAGTTTGATTGTCTCTATGATGAATTTTCACAGGTGATGGGGGTTGCATCAAACCATTTGGTGATAATAATGTCGGGCACTCATTTACTATTGGATTTTCTGATTTATGATGAGTGATATTTGTAGATATATCGGTTCTGATAATGGATCTATCACTTTTATTTACAATTCTTGGTTCATCGCGTGTCAAAAGGGTTGATGTTTCGTGACCTGATTTTTCACTTGATTCTCTTTTTCTTCGACGGCTAGGAATTTCCGTTTCTAGAAGTTCTTTTGCATTTGTAAGTCCTAATACGTATTTCATGTGATTAAAGGCAATTTCAGGATGAACCGGGGCAGGCGGCAAACCATATGCTTTTTTGATAGTTTCTTCTTTGCCTGTGATATAAAATATTCCAATATTAGCTGTGTATATAAATTAGATTAGAATTAGGAAAATATTTTGAACCTGAAATATGCCGTACCAAATCTATGTCGCTATATGAAACAATTTATACTTACATATTGAGTAGGTAGCCCTCTCTGGATCTATGTCGTAACCTAATCTTGTTGCGAAATCTTTACAATACCAGACCATAAGTTCTTCATTTGGCATTATGTCCCTGAAAAAATATAAAAAATTGAAATATAATCACATTATTTATATCCTAAAATCGTCATAATGCAGCAACTCATGCAAGTATTCAAAGTGTCGTGATGTGATATTTCGTTGTTACCTGATGGTATAAAAATATATGTGTTCTTGGTGCTGACACGCCACGAGGTTCATCACTGAAAGTGAGTAAGCGGACGCCACGTAACGCATCCAGTTCGCCACGCTCGTGTCGGAGCCATCCAGGTAATAGTAGTCACTATCTTTGAATATCTGAAATTAAAATGTTTCTTATGAAACACTGTTATGTAAACTCTAACTAGCTATACAAAATTGATACACATTTGTTGAAGACTGAAGCTATTGTGTTTACTTTCTCGCTAAAGGCGGAACATATGTTACGCGGAGCACGTGGCACGTGCGCGATATTTACAATGCGCGTGCAACTGATAGCGGGCTGGTTATGATTATATGGTAGACGAGTCAAGGACGACATCAAAGTCATTGCGTTTTTCACTGTTCGGAAAACATTTAAACACATCAGCATAGAATGTTGATTGATTTAAACAGTTCGAAGTACTGTTGAGAACAGATGACATTGCGGTGGCTCCTTTGCGTAATAGATTAAGGATAAAATGAGTTTAATAACAAGAAAGGTATCTAAATAAATTTATCAAGCAACCAGCACCGTAAAAATTTAAAAAAGCCCAATCTCACCTTAATATTTCCATAAGTATGATGTCTGACAGTTTCCTGTACCTGGCCCAAAAGAGAGAGGAATAGGTTAGTTAGAGACAAGAAAAGTGCGTGGGTGTTCTGGGTTTAGGAGGGCGCCAAGTTGTAAATATCTAAATTAGTTAGTTCGATACCTGTAATATGGGTATGTTTTGATATCAGGCATTTATGAAATATATGTACAAAGCCATTACCAAATTTCACAGTTTATTCAACTATTATTGTAAAGCGAAGTACAAAGTGGGTGCAATGTGTGTCAACAATAAGCTTCACTCACCCTCCAGTAATACCGCCAGGAGACTTTGTCATTTGGTTTGTTAGGTGTGCGCGTTCCTTCAAAAGGTCCAAATCTAGTACCTCGAGGAATGACTCCTGTACTCCAAACACCTTCGGTCTGCAATTTATACAAATAGTCAATAATAAAAAGGGTATATTCATCATTATATTAAGACCATAATGTTTTGTACTGATAATAAGATGTTTCTTAATGATTTAAATAACGTATGATACTTGGAGTATTGAATTAGTATTCGTTGGAAGTAAAAAGTAAATATTTTAATGCTCTAATAATTAGAAATGAAAAATATTAAGAGATTGCGTCTATTACTGTAGTAAGGAGGAGAAACTAAAGGGTTCCTGTAGCTTGGCACCAGATTTCGAGCTACGGTATCTCCTGCCTGTCATAAGAGACGATTAAAAAGAGGCTACCGGGGTTACGAACGGCTAGAGTGGGAGCTTCAACCGTTCGGCTAACGGTTCCAGAAAGGACGACAGTATGCGTGGCCGGATATTGTCGGGAGAATTTGAGAGCGTGGGTTGAGGCTATATGATTCTCCCGGGTGTAGAGCTCGTAGGGGAGTAGTGCTAGGAAGGTACCAGTGCGTTCCGCTGGAGATCCCGGAGTCCTGCTATTAGCACCGAGGATTGCCACCGAGAGAGTTTTAATGCGGTAAAAGTCTCACATAACACGGTATCTCTCCTACGATAGCGGTACCTTTTGAGGGTTTCCTCCTCGTTAACAGAAAAAAGGGACTAGAAACCATTTTTATGGTGATGAGTACTTACGGGTGTGTTTGGTGTGGAGAGTACAGCGGAGGGCCGCAGAGCGAGGCTGCGGGGCAGCGTGCGCTCGGCGCGGCCCGGCGTGCCGCGCTCGCACGGCACGTCGGGCACGATATACACCGTCAGCCGCTCGAACTCCTCTTCGCGCATCCGAGTCACATCGTACGCGCCGCCCGCGCCCGGGCTCACCGTGCGCCCCACCGTTGTACTGGGAATCTCTTCGCTTGTTGACTGTGAACAATCAAGGCCATTGTTAATTATGTATGTAATATACATAAATACTGTCGTTTTCTAATTTTAGGGATATCCATTTAAATTCACTTCACAAAAGATCAAAGGTATATTTTATACGTGTTCTAGATTCAATGGAATTATATCCTCGTATGTTAAATCTTCTCTTGTCTTTATTTGAATTACATTAGCACTTATGAAAAACGCAATCATAGTTTATATTTATTTATTTGTCTTTGCCTAAAACTAAGTTCTAAATGTATTAATATGTTATTCAAACAAAGAATAAATTTCTTGTAAATGAAATACATCAGCCCGCACTGTCCCGCTTGGCTAATAGAAAATAAAATTTAAATAACGCTACATTTTTACAAGGCGGACAGTTTTTTGTTTGTCTAATGCAATTGAAAACAAATTGTAATTGAAACTGTTTAAGGGAATCATTAATTATTCACTGTGAATGAATTTAATTTTACACGAACGCACTTTCATTGTCATTTATGAATTTACAATCGCACACAAATGTTTAAAATCTTCGCTATCACTCTTCTGCGCACTAATAATTACGAAAAAGAAATACGTAATTCAACTGCTACAGGTGTTGAAAATTGCTCACAATTATCAATATGATAGCCATGTTGGATATCCAACGGGTAGCTAATAGAGTTGCTGTATTCTCAGCGACAGGTCGGCCGCCGGCCGGCACCATTTTCAGTCCCGAAAAATATGCAAACGAATTGCACTTCTCCCTTCACACTCGTCTGCAGCGGCCGGAAGCGTCAGTGCAAACTGATTCTTGTGAACACTTAAGGAGGACTTATTTTAGCAAAATGAGGAACACGGCATCGGCAGTGTTCGATAAAGGGGCGGCGCCACTACTGACCCAGTTTTGTGATAAGTGCGCACTTTCCACTGCGCACTGACACTTCCCTTTTGCCTATTTATATTTTCCGCAAATTCGAATTATTCCTTACAGATTTTAGAGTCGTTATGGATATGAAAGCGATAAATTATGTATAAGCTATACTTACCAGTCTCATTTTGATTATTGACTTTCACACTATTTTCTTACTCCATGTGTCGATGTAGTAAATACCTGAAAAGAAAATTGTCAGTTGGTTCAAAACGTTCATTAGCTATATCAATGTTCTACTTCTTTACTAAACAGTTTCAAATTTCGAATGACAAATGCAATGCGGAAGCAAAAAAAATCAATATTACTGATTATTTGCAAAATTTACACGTGTGGACGATAGCAGGATCAAGTTACAAATTGTAAGTGAAACCTTCCAATACGGTTGATCTAAATTTTTGTTCACTTCTACAAATAAACCCAACGCCACATTTACAAATTGAGCAAAATGTTGCAATACGATTAGTAACGCTTAGGATAAATTTAGGATTTACAAATGTAACATCACGCGTGTAATCCCCGAAGAGGTAGGCAGAGGAGTGTAGTACACCCCCACCCCCCTACGTTTCACTAGTTACGCTTACGTCCCATTGTTGAATAGGTGGTGAGTCTATTGCCATACACCGGGCACAAGCCCAGATTTCGAGTCACTACTAGAAATTCTAATTTTTAGAAAAATCCAATAATACCCGACCCGGGATTTGAACCCAGGACCTATCGATCCGCAGTCGCCTTTGCACCGAACACGACCATCGAGGCAGTCAAGGATTTGCACTGTTTTATTATCTGCCTAAACAATTTTAAGACACGTGTCCCATATAAAAAGAGAAAGTAAGAGACATTGTTTTAGTTCACTGACGCCAAGAAACGTAGTATAGCAATCGAATGTACTAAAGCAGTCATTGCATAATTTGATGTCGGAAGTGACGCGGCAGCGGGCGTCGACTCTTCTCGCTGACGACGAAAAATGTGTTTGTCAAACCGGCTCCATTTGACATTCAAATGGTTGCGCAAGCGTCGTCGAAGTGCCGTAATGTAGGCACACAGCGGTGCATTATGTCTCCGAGTGTTGCATTCAAACCCGCAAACGTTTGCGGGTTGGTGTAACGTTGGAGCTTTATAAGACACCGTCGAAATGAAACATCACTTCTGAAACGACTGAGACCGCTGATACTCTAGCAGTGATGAAGTGGTACCAAAATTGAAGTGGTTTTTTAAAATAAGTTTTAGGAAACTTGTTAAAAAATAAACATGTGTCAAACGCCTAAAGTATAATCATTATTAAGAATGTTAATAATTTACTAAACCAGCCAAAATTTTATAGAATTTGTCTTTAAATAATTAGGTTTTGTTTTCTTTCCTCTAATTAGCCATTTCCTATGGATATAAAGTTATACGCATATTAAAATACAGAAAATGTATATTGAATATGCATAAAAATTCTATAATAACAAAAGCTTAACAACCTCTATATAAAATATATTGCTAATAATACAATAGTTCAATATATGTGGTTTAAAACATGTTATTTCAAATTACACCATTATTTAAACAGTTAAATATAAATAAGTAATAAATAAAAAGATAAATTTGTTATGTTATCGACCGACGACGACAAATGGTTAGAAATAGGTATAACCATCAGTAAAGCACCTGATTTTTCCTGTTTTAACGTAACAAACGTAACATCACGTCTGTAATCCCCGAAAGGGTAGCCACAGAAGTGTACTCCTCTCCCAGATTACACTAGTAACGTTTACGTCGCACCAAAAAATAGATGGTGAGCTTATTTCCCTACACCCTACATCCAGGGCTCGAGCTACTCTTAGAAATTTCGATCTAGAAAATCTAAGTTAAAAAATCCAATAGTACCCAACCCGGGACTCGAAGCCCGTTCCTCCAGATCAGTAGTTGGGCTTCAACCACTCGATCGAAGAGGTAATCAATAACAATATACCTATGTCATAATATTACATACAACATGAAACGAGATGAGGTCAAAGGAAATTAAAAGCGAATTGGTACTTGTCATAGCTATTATTAATAAATTATAGCTATCGTAAATTATGCACAATTTTTCAAAAATATTAATTCGTATTATACATGCTCTAATATTATGTATGTAAACAGCATTTTTTACAACATTATATTGAAATGAATCACGTGTAATGCACCCGTATAAATATAAGAAAACTTGTTAAGATAATCGATTATTTTGTAAATAGCTTTGAAAGGGAATTGCAAGAGGTCGTGTTTTGATTAATGAAGACGTTTGTAAAACGAGCCCGAGGGAGTGCACGTGAGCTGCGTTGCGCAACTCGACCGCGCAATGTCACGCCGAGCACGCGAGCCGATCCTGCGGCCCTGGCCATAGGGTTGGCAAACTCTATCTTAGGACCTACGCTGCACAAAACGAATACATATGTGTTTATATCTCACCGCTATTCTTAAATCATAGGGCACACTCAAATATCTCAAGTTTATTTAAGATTAACATATAATGTTGTGATGAATAAATAAAAATGTTATATTACAATACATACTTGAATAATTGAATTTTGATCTGTAACTGTGCGTCTGCCAACCCTGGCTGAACTAAGCACTCCAACTTTTTTATCACAATTATATTATTGAAATAAGTATACTGCACACAGATAAGTACAAATTGTAGGAAATAAACCATTCAAGTACGGTGTCAAGACGTTTTCACTTGTAACTGTTGATTAAATAATAAGATGCATAATTGTGCTGATGCTCACGTGTACTGATTAGAATAGAGTCGAACATATAATGCACTTCATATGAAATCACTGTAGGAATTCACGTGACCAGCATTGCTATTAATATTTATCTAATATATTAGATCAAACTCATTATAATGGAACATTAATATTTTACATAATATGCAAAGAAAGATGGATGATCGAACTAATACACAATTCTTGTAATGTATTTACATTTTTTAGTATAATAAAATTACTTTAGTTCGTAAATATAGTAGTATAAATTAAATAACCTTTGCAGTAATTTTAATTGAGCAGGTACACTTGAGGAGTTCTTCATTAGATTTACAATATAGTTTAAGTTAGGATAAATTAGCAATCAGGGACAATATGCACTTTTTATATATAAAAATATGATTTTTGCTGGTCGTAAAATAACGGCATAAAATAAGAATGTGTTTACAATAATAAAAAATGAGATGCATTGTTATAACCGAACGACTGGTGTTTTGATTTCACTCAAAGCCCGCCTCTGGTGTTGTTATTTAAATGAGTTTTGTGGGCTGGGCCTCTGCTGGGATTTAACCACGGGTATCTAACATTCATAAGTAGGATCGAATAATTAATATTTTTGCATTTATTATTTTTACATCACAATTATTATTTAACGTAACATCACGGCTGTAATCCCCGAAGAGGTAGGCAGAGGAGTGTAGTACACTCCCACGTTTCACCAGTTACAATCATTATTGTACTCTTTTTATTTGTTTGTTTATTTGTTAGTTACTTTAAATTAATTAACTTACGTAATACTATTATTGTAACGTTATCTGAATCCTTCCGCGGGAGGACACTGTATTACAGGTTCTGGTAGAACCTAATTCAGGCACCACTCTCTCACTAAGAACGGTTCGAGCCCAGACTATTATTTTATCCGTATTTAGCAATAAGACCAATAGTGAGAGAAAATATAGAAATTATTATTATTAGTTTCATTTGAAAATGGTTTCATTTATTGATTTTTCTTCTTCCGATATTGTCATGACACAACAAAAGTACATTTCACCCCCGTATCAGTCTTGAATTATGCACTTTATTTTGGAGCACGAATAATGTTCTGTATAAAACACGTAAATATTTTAAAATTCACTTCGAATTTGTAAAAAGAAATATAATAAATAAGTAACAATTAACTTAGTAAAACTATTATTATTATTACTTAATTCATGTTGAAAAAATTCAATGAAAGTACTAACCAATGAAAGTAATAAGAGTCTATTTTACATATTGTAGAAATTATGTATAAATTCACTTGTAAATATGGATGTAGGTACATATTGGAGTGTTTGATAATGACTAGCTGGAACACTGTACTGAGTATTATACGTTATTGTGTGTATATGTACTCGGTTGTTCTTGTTATATAATACATTGAAATCTATTACATATGTGCATGCAGCTTTAAATATCCGCTAGATAAACTACAGACGAGTAAATAATGAGAATGTTGACGGATACAGGTGTCTACTTAGACCAAGAATCTTGATCAAATAGGCCAGTTACTGGCTGATGGAGTTGAGAAGTCCGTAAAACTGGTGTACTTGTACGAAGAATGATTGACGAAGAGAGTAATTAATGTAGAAGAAGCACTTTATGTCTTTAAGGAT
>DVPD01000509.1:0-11174 GCA_018237605.1 Apyrrothrix (Melanopyge) sp. n. Burns01
CATGCACATACACACACACACATGCACGGAAACGCATACGCACACACACGCGTACGCCTATGCACACTCTCAGTTTAGGATGTGAATGGATTATGGCCGTTATTGAAAGATTTTTTAATTTTTCAGTTGAAATACACAATGTGATGCGTCACAAAACCACCAACCGAGACATCTTCGAGCGCGACACGCATACGGTCAAAGAGAAATGGCAACATTTGGAGAATGAAAAAGTCGCTGAATTATCGGAGAAGTTTCTGCAAGTTACACTGAAGATGTTGAATGTATTGGTACATCTGATAGACGATGTTAATCCGAACGTTCATTTGAATAAGACCGGAATTGCTTTGCCGGGCAGTCCGGTTAGGAGGAAGACTCAGGGTGAGTGGGTCAATCAGTCTATCAGTTCATCACTTGTTACATTACTCGTTTTGTGTTTATCAGACACCCCCGCTTATTTTATTTACTGTACACCTCTGTATAAAACAATGTATAATTTAGTTTTAAGCTTTCATCATTGTCGTAACTATAATATCACAATATAATGAGCTGAAACTTTACATTGAGTTTAGTTCTCGAAATCGGTTTTTTTATTCAGATATAGAAATGGCAAAAAGAAGGCCATGTAGATCTTTATTACTCATTACGGTACCTGACCACAATTATTATACATCTATAGCTGATGCCTATGGTTATGATCGGCCATTTGTGACTGCTGTCTGGTCGGTTGTCGGGTGATTACATAGTCAGAATAGAAATGATTAATGAATTTATGTCTTTCACAAATTTGCAATGTATTCTAATGGCATTCTCCTTTAACATTTTCATGTTCCAGATTCGACTCCGCGGAAAAGCATAACTCCAACTGAAGTCGCAGAGGACAAAACCCTCCGCAAGAAACCGCCCGTGCAGGCAATGAGCTTGAAAACGAATTTCGCAGGACATTTCTACACGGAACCCTTCTATATGAAGCTTTATGAGAATTTGCGGGCCACGTACTCCAATTACAAGGTAAATTTTTACTTGACTCGTATTCGTCTTCAGGACAAAGTGATAATTTGCTTCTGTATAATGCATTTTTTCCTCAGATAAATCTGGATCCAAAGAACAGTATATTCAACGAGTTTCTCTCCACCGTTATGCAGTGTCTTTCTATACAGCTGGAACTTGCAACTGAAAGGGAATTCGGCCCCGTTACTGAAGAACTTCTTTACTACCTCAAGGTCATAATGCCGTTTTCGCCAAACAACACTGTTTACTGCGTCACACAGCTACTGAAGTGTCTCTTCGGGACCAACATGATTAACCAGTACATCGATTTTATGAGTCTTGCTGATAAACATGTCCCCAAAACGGAGACGACCTTCTTCGAAGATGTCATGCTGGTGAACAATTTCGAAACTCGAAATATGGAATCGAGCAGATCCAGTGTTTGTTCGGGCGCCAGTCAAGAGTGGAGTTCCGACAGTAAGAATCCCAGGATGATAGAAGAAAAGCAGTTGCTGATGATGATGGAGAATTTCGCAAAGAACAGAACGGATAGGAAGTGGAGTACGAATAAGAAGGAATTAGAGATATACATAAGATTGTTTGAACCGGTTGTGATACAGGCTTTAAAGGTAAAATTTTGATCTTATCTAGTGGAAGTTGGGAAACTTGGTTATCCTAGACTAGATTGGCTTTGCTTATCTCAGACCGTTTTAAATTGTTAAACATGAATTAATATATAGAATTCGCGAAGTAATGGAAAAGAAGAAATTAATGAAAATTGGAAATAACGGTTAGTAATGAAACTTAACGGTTTATTTTATAGAAGAAGTTAGCAAATTTGCGGGCTATTAGGGCAGATATTGCAGGTGATTACACTCTATGTGCATCTATAGTTATTTAACAACATTGTTTTTCATGAATATGTTTTAATTTAGTCCATTGAACTCTGAGTAATAAATGGAAAAATGATGTTTTGCGTATACTTATATGATGAATTACTCATACAATTTGATATTCTAGTAATTGGTTGTTTAGTTTATACTAATTTATGAGAAGGCAAATTATTTGAAGATTGTTTTTTCAGAGTTACACAATGCAGAATGATATACCATTACAATGCTCTGTACTAAGTCTCCTCTGTCAGCTGTTAGCTTTGAGGGTCAATTACTGTATGCTTGACAGAGATCAAGTATTTATAGGATTTCTAATGAAGCAGTTGGATTTGGTGGAACAACATGAAATACCGTAAGTACAGTTGATATTATAATGTCTCTATGGGGCAGATCCTTCAAATTTTGTTTTTTACAGTAAATTAATTAAATGCATTTAATTAATTTGTTCAATATTAAAAATAATATTAAACGAAACGATAGTAACAAGAAAGGAAAAATGTATAATGGACCAGGTTTTTAGGTTTTTCGTCAAGTGTACTCAGTTGTCAAATTAACCTAAAATTCGCAATTATCAGCGACTGTGGTTCATCGTGTTGCTATCTTATTTCTTTATGCACCGCACTTTTTATTTAGTAATTATTAATTACAGAAAATAATGCTGGAGAAAACGCCACTATAATTAAACGAAAACAAGTTATTCATAATTCAATTGTAATATTTAATCTGTTCATAAGTGATGAAATGATTTAAATTTTATATTTACAGAAATTGTTGCGATCTCGTGAACAGCATCCTAATGTTTTTAGTGCAACTATCATCTTCTAAACATCATACAAAGCAGATTATAGAGATTCCAAAGGTAAGTTGTGCTAAATGGCTCACACATACAATACAAAATTACCGGTGTAAGGCATCGAGTCTCTCTCACACGGACCGACGTGTAGGTAACACACGTGCGTATACGTAATTGTGGGCGCCGGTCTCCACGTACATATTTACGGTCATTTATTGAACTTTATGAAAGTTTTTATCAAGGTTTCCAGTTTATGATATGGAAACCTTCACAAATTATCTTTTTACTATCGAAGCTTTAGTCAAGAGTCGTTTCTGCAGCCATTCTGTACTTATGTATTTTTTTATAAAAACTAAAATAAGTTAAGTATTTCAATGTGACGGTTTCTTATCCGTACAAGCTTATTATGACCATTATACATAATTTTGGTAAAACGTGGGTGTGTCCCACAGCCTTTTACCTACTTCTACGGGGATTACAGGCGTGATGTTATGTTTGTTTTAGGTTTATATATGATTTTGTTTGCAGTTAATACAGCTTTGTGACGGGCTGATGGCGTCTGGAGCGCACGCGGAATGTATCGCTGGATTGGAACCGGTCGCTGTGAAAGTGTTCAGTAATATGGGAGGTAATATGAAACTTTATATTAGTTGCTATAAAGTTGCATTTTACTTGTCTGGAACTCGTTCATTACATAGCGTTTTATATTTGTTTTTTTCTTTCCTTAACAGAAGATAATAATTTAAGACTACTATTTCGTAAGTACCAAAGGGGTTATAAAAGTATTACTTTTTTCACTTTTATTATTGGCATAATTCAAAACGAGTTATATAATATAAATGACAATACATATTTGGTATGATTAATTAATTGTGTAATGCCGTTGGTAATATGCAAGAGGTACTCAAAATATAATTACATATAACATTATATATTTTTAGAACATTACTAATCGTTCGTTCAGCTCTAGACTGCGGAAGGACAACTGGCTCACTTATTTCTATTTAACGTCAGCATTCATTGGGTTGTAATTTCATAGGGCTGGCTTATAAAATATGCTGGTGTGGGTATTTTCAATTTACTCCTCTGGGGCCGTAATTTTATTCAAACTCTGATTTCAAACTGATACTAAACTGGGTGTTCGGTTGAAAATGTTCATGGTTGGAAATAAATACAATCCAACAGGTGTTTGCGTCACCGTGGTCTGCACGTGATACAACAAATATTCCGTTTTTCCTTTTTTTTGTAATATTCGTTTTTGGAATGTTATAGGTGTCAATGTGCTGGGTCGAGCTCAACAGCAAGAAGCTCAGGCTACTCGAGAAGTATTATTCTATATGCTGCAAAAGACCATGCACCAACCAAAGGTTTCTAGTTATGATTGTTCGTCCCGATTGCCTTTTTGGATTAGTTAGAGTATTCTCGAAACTAACAATTAGTAGTTTGAATCATTTATTTATGTAATACTAGCTACTTACATTTACCAAACGAACCAGCGTAATATGACACGTTTCTCTTTTAGGTGCTAGAACTGGTGTCATGCGTTCTCGCTCTCTCGCAAGAGCACCCAGAGAGTTACTACCGCTGGTCGGAGCTGGCCAGCGACACCTTACTGAACCTTTTGTCTCAACGTAGTGTTGAGTTGGACACAAAAGGAGCTATCGAGTCTTTGGAGAGATTAATAGATTCTGTTTACAAAGATGTATTGTTAGAACAAAGTCGCGTGGAGATATTATTAAAAATACTGTTTAAAGCGCCGCCCGATCAAGTGAGTTACTATTAAAATATTATAAATCTATATTTTCTAAAACTGAGGGCTATAATTAATTGTAAAAGTTTTCAACTTGTCTTATCGCCTTTCTCTTAACTTGAGGAAGCTTAAATGATTCACTACCGTTTTTCTACAATGTAGATTGGTTGAGATATAGGAGGGTGGCCAAATCTTATAATCACAGGTGAGTATGCTGTAGTACTATAATCACAGGTAAGTAGGCCAAATCTTATAATCACAGGTGAGTATAACTTAAATAATTTTTGCTCTGTAATATGAGGTTAAAGTTCCTTGTTTTGGAAAACGAAACAAACATTTAAGTTAAGGTTTATTATTTTTTATAGATACAGAAAAAGCCATAAATTATTTTGACATAATGATATGTGTTAATTTAAATTAATTTATATGATTGTATGATAATAATGATATGTATTAATTTAATATAATTTACAATATTCGTTTTCAGGCTACGACCTCGTGCCAACTGAAACTCCGGTATCTGTCGATAATAATGGTCCTCCTTCGTAAAGTGCTCATATTGATACCAGAAACGGAGATACTTTTGTCAATAAACTATTTGAAAGCAACATGCATCGCGCCGCAATCGATTTTCTTCAACGTAAAACCGAACGTAGATCCGCTGAATGTTCAAAACGTGAACGAGAATTGCGCCAACTTGTCACCAGATGTCATCCTAGTCAGATTCATATTTAAAACGTTGACATACGCGATCACCGAAATGGATGACTCTGAAATGAATATAGATCTCGAAGCCGACCAGGAGAAGGATCAGAATCGGTTGCTGCACTCCGTGTGCGTGAATATTATCATACAAGCGAAACACATGCTGCACTTGACGAGTGAGTGGTTTTGGTTTGAAATTTTCAAAGTTCATTCGTTTGACTTTCTAAAATAGTCTGATAGATTTCGTTGCGTGTCGCTCTATAAATAATGAAAGTGGCGTCCGCGATGTGCAGCGGGGTGCGCCTTCCCGCTGTCGGCGAAGACGGCGCAGACGCTGCTGCACAACGAGCAGAGCGGCCTCAACACGGGGCTGTACAGCCCGGCGGAGAACATCCCGCTGGGCGCGCTGCACGCCGCCTGCCGCCGCGCCGCGCGCCGCGTGCCGCCGCTGGCCGTGCACTGGCCACATCTGCTCATACGGTAACGCCCCGCCTACATCGCCACGTATTATGTACTAATGAACTTATTTAACAGACTGGCTGGACAAGCGGCGTATGTCCGTCGACGTCGGTAAGACGGTCGCCATTCTGTTCAGCCGTAAGCGTGTAATTCCTGCGCCGCTGCGTCTTCGTGGTGAGGATGTGGCGTGGAAGCCGGAAGTCAAGTACCTGGAATTTCAGATAGAGCGCTAGATATTCGCTATTGGAAGGATTTAAAACATCAGTATTGTCAAATACCCGATAATTATTACCTTGGAATGACTTGGAAAGGAAAAACTAGATTAATTTAAATAGAAAACATTTTGCCGTAACATTATTTTGGCCATCCGGAAAAACAACAACGTTTTTGTTATGTTTCAGTTTGAATTTTCTATCCCACAAGTTCTGGCACAACTTGACCGGCTTCACTCGCAACCTGCCGCTGTGTGCCGACAACATGGATGCAAACCTCTTGCAAGTTGATTTGCTGCAGACGGCTTGTGTTTGCGCTTATTGCGAATATTTTGTAAGTGTAAAAGTAAATAAATAAATAAGCCAATAAAGAGTTATTGGTGGCTTTCGGGTTGGTATTAAAATTTCCCTTGAAGAGAGCAATGCTGGTGTAGGGGAAATAAGTAATTATAAATGTAACATAATATTTTCACACCTGTCATCCGAAACTCTCACGTTTCACCAGTTACGTTTACGTCCCACCTAGGAATAGGGGGTGAGTCTATTGCCATACACCGATCCCGAATCCAGACCGCGAGCCACTACTATTTTAATTATAAATTCTGACTAAGAAAAATCCAATAATAACCGATCCAGGATTTTAACCCACGATCTGTCGATCGGCAGTGGTACTCGCAACCACTCGACCAGGCAATCAAATCTTCAATAACTTCCACAGTTAAGCCTGGATTTTTCTCATATGCATACGCTATATCCAATATGGTAACGATGATACGATCAGCGTTGATACTATTTATTGCAAGGAAATGATTTGTCTTCACTGATAGAATCCTTTTTACGGGGAAACCGGCAGTTTGTGTCACGTTATAAACGATGTAATTGTTTGGTCGAAACAGCTGGTCGTAATTGAAATGTGACTCGGGACTGTCAGGTGGAAAACGGGCTGTCGGAAGCGGTGCACCTGAGCTGGCTGCTGGTGAACCGTGTACACGTGCTGGTGCGGCAGCGGCGCGAGCGCGGCGTGCGGCGCCTGCTGGCGCGCGTGCAGCGCGCGGCCGGCGCCTCGGGATTGCTGTTGCAGGCCGTGGCGGCGCGCTGCCAGCCCTGCTTGAAAGTACGCATATCGCGTCAGTGTGCGATTACCATATAAGGTTTATATACCCTGTACCCGTATACGGTTTGCAATGGCGTACGAAAACATTTTTGATGTATACCAGCGGTCCAGTGAAAAAAATGTATACTTACGATGGTAACGTTAATACGTATTGAAATGTTAATTTAATTATGCGCCTTCTTAAATACCTTTGTATTCTGTAAGACTCTAGAGAGTTAGTTGTCTGTGGCCAATATATATAACACTCTGCATCTGTGACACTACGAGTGAAGTGCATGCGTATATTGTAATTGTTTAAATTAATGTTTAATTTGCATATAAATCTACTCCCGCTCATTTAAAAACCAACTGGTTATGGACCCAGATGCCCTGGAAAAGTAAAAAAAAAGGTGTAAATCGAACAATAGTTACAAAGTGCACAAAAACGATAATACCTAACCTACAAATAACACGCGGACCCGACAAAAAAAAATTACAAGGGTTGAAAATGTCTTCCAATAACCCGTTGGCATTAATAGAAAAACTAACTGGCCGCGATAATTATTCCACATGGAGATTTGTCGTGAAAACCTACCTTGAGCACGAAGAATTATGGGACTGCATAGAAAATCCAAAGGTCGACGTGGAATATCAAAAAAGTGATCTCAAAGCCAAATCTAAGATAATCTTGTTAGTGGACTCGGTGAATTATGTTCACATACAAGAAGCGAGATCAGCAAAGGAAGTTTGGGACAACCTGGCAAATGCTTTCGACGATTCAGGGCTTACATGCCGAGTAGGTTTACTTCGTGAATTATGTACTACAACTCTCGCAGTGTCAAAATGTCGTACAATACGTGAGTAAAATAGTCACTACAGCTCATAAGCTGCGCAACATAGGATTCAAAGTGGATGATAAGTGGCTGGGTACCCTACTACTCTCCGGTCTACCTGACACATACAAACCGATGATAATAACTATCGAAAGTTCTGGTATGAAAATAAGTGCTGATTCAGTTAAAGCTACAATTCTACAGGGCGTGAAAATGAATAGTAGTGATACAAATGCTTTCACAACTACTTCGAAGAAAAAGGTATTTAGGAAGCCAATACAAAAATGCCCACGTTGTTTCAAGTGCAACAGATATGGTCATATAAGCACAGAGTGCAAGTCTAAGCTAAAAGAGAAACATGAAAGCTCTAGCTATGCCGCTGCATTCATAGTGTCTGCCAGTGACAGTGATGCCTGGTACATAGACTCCGGTGCCTCAATGCATATGACCAAACACAAACAATTATTGCAAAATGAAACAGTGTCACTAGTGAAGACTATTAAAGTTGCAAATAACAAATCCTTACCTGTAGACAGCTCTGGTTTGGATACCTGTGATGATAAAGGTCAGAGTAACAAAGTTTTATTCCAAAATGTTTTATATGTGCCTGAGTTGGCAACAAATTTACTATCAGTCTGTCAGATTGTAAATCACGGTGGGGAAGTATAATTTAATAATGAAGGTTGTATAATATTAAACAGTAAAAAGAAAATAGTTAATAACAGCCATCTTAATCAACAATATGTACCGGCTAAATCTGTACAACGTTGAAGCTTACATATCTGATGTTGATGAACAAGACATTTATCTTTGGCATCAGCGGTTGGGGCATCAGAATTTCAGTGATTTGAAGAAAATTGCAGAATGTACAGATGGTGTGCAATTATCTAAGAAAGAAGGCGATTTGACCTGTGTGACTTTGTTTAGAAGGAAAACATACACACCTGCCGTTTAAGTCAAGTCAATCAAGAACTACACAATTACTAGAAACAGTTCATTCAGATATATGCGGACCGATGGAGACCACTTCCATTGGTGGTGCAAAATACTTCATCACATTTATCGATGACTTTTCAAAGAAAGTGTATGTTTATTTCTTGAAGAAAAAATCAGAAGATCTTGATAAATTCAAAGAATTCAAATGTCAAATAGAAAATCACTTGGAGTGTAGAATAAAATATCTGCGTACAGACAATGGATTGGAATACATAAATTATGCTTTTTCTGAGTTCCTAGCAACAGCTGGTATTGTTCATCAAACAACTGTGCCGTACACACCTGAGCAAAATGGTGTCTCGGAAAGAATGAATCGTACACTTGTTGAAAAAGCTAAGTGTCTGTTGATTAATGCAAATCTTCCTAAGCTGTATTGGGCAGAAGCTAGAACTCATTAATAGAACTCCAACACATTTACTGGCTTTTACAACCCCAGAAGAATTATGGCTTAAGAAGAAACCCAATACAAGTCATCTAAAAATATTTGGCTGTGAGGCAATGATACATCTTCCAAAAGAAAAGTGCAAGAAGTGGGACAGTAAGTCACAGAAAGCAATATTCATTGGATACTGTGTTAATACAAAAGGATATAGGTTTATAATACCATCATCAAAAATGGTGATTAAAAGCAGAGATGCTGTTTTCTTAGAGTCAACAGTAAAAAGAAACTATCTTCCTGTAAATCTGACAGAGAAAGAAACAAGGTGTGACCGATCACTGGAACAAAATGATAACAATACATCTTTGAATTCCAATGATATAACGGATACTTCAAACATGACTAGTGAATATATATCAGATAAAGACGATAAGTTAGATCCTGAGTATAAACCAGATGAAAATTTTCAAATATCATCGACACCTTCTAAAATAACACTGAGATGAGGAACAGAGAATTATCAAAATCAAATAAAAATGAAGATAAAACTTTCCTGTGCTACAGTGAAGACCAGATAAATTCTATTCCTCAGAATTACAAACAAGCCTTAACCTCAATAGAATCTGAAAAGTGGAAATGTTCAATAAAAGAAGAATTAGAAACATTTTAGAAACGGAACTTGGACATTGGTTAAAAAACCTCAAAACACCATGCCTACTGGATGTAAATGGGTGTTTCACATAAAAAATGATCCAACAAGTCCTCGCTACAAATCCAGACTGTCTGCAATAGGTTATGCGCAAAAACAGAAGGAATTGATTTTGATGAAACTTTTGCACCAACAGTAAGGTATGACTCAATACGTTTATTATTATCACTTGCAGCTCAGAATAATTTACTAAAGTAATAAATGATTTAAAAACTAATTTTGATGTCAAAACATATTCTGTATCCTGCTTTATAGGAATGCAAATTGAAAAATCGAATAATCATATTTTCATACACTAGACCAAATATATTGATCAACTATTGAAGAAGTTTAACATGACTGAAGCAAACTCTAACAGTATACCAGCTGATCCACATGTGAAACTCACAAAGACTGATGGGCTACCTGAAACAAAATATCTGTACAGAGAAGCTGTGGGATCTCTCATATTTGCAGCAACAGTATGCCGGTCAGACATTTTGTTTGCAGTCAGTCAGGTGAGAAGATTCTTAAATAATCATGATGAATCTCACTGGAATGCTGTCAAAAGAATTCTAAAATATTTAAAACATACTAATGACTATTACAGTGTTACATGTCAAAGCCAACCACCATTGATGTGGTAGGGTACAGTGATGCTGACTTTGCCAATGATGTTGAAACAAGATGTTCAACAACTGGTTATGTGTTTCTTAAGAACGAAGTTGCTGTTACCTGGTCATCTCAAAGACAACAAACAGTGGCCTTATCTACAACTGAGGCAGAATTCATGGCTGCTTTCACTGCCACCAAAGAGGCCAGGTGGTTAAGACAACTACTACAGGAACTAAATGAATATAAACAAGAGCCTGTAATCATAAATATTGACATTACAATTGCTATTACAAGTGCTATTAATGTAATAAAAATAGTGAATTTCACAAGCATTGTAAACACATAGATATTAGATACAACTTTATTAAAGAAAAATATTATGAAAAAGTTATGTCTTAATTATGTAAACACGAACAATCAATATGCTGATATCTTTACTAAAGCATTACCAAGGGATAAATTCATACCTATGAGAAGTAATAGAATGTGTAAACTTGATAATTAACTCTGATAAGTAACTCTTTTTGTATAACAATAAAACTTGTAATCAAACAATATTCATGTTGTATGTTTGTATAAAGCTTAGTTATTTTTTTTGATACATGTAAAATAAGGCTCTAAGTTGAAGAGGATATTGAAATGTTAATTTAATTGTGCACCTTCTTAAATACCTTTGTATTCTGTAATACTCTAGCAGTTAGTTGTCTGTGGCCAATAGATGCATGCATGCATGCACTCTGCATCTATGACACTACGAGTGAAGTACATGGG
>DVPD01000510.1:0-11173 GCA_018237605.1 Apyrrothrix (Melanopyge) sp. n. Burns01
CACTCTGAATTAATTAAAATTAACATAATAATAGTATTTACAGTTTGATTTAAATACAAATAATCTATCACGTGCAAAGAATGCTAAATACTTTGAAAGACATTTTCTTTTCCAATATTGTGTGTATTGTAAGAAAATTGATTTATTGTATAAACATTTGCAGAGGTAAACACGTAAAAGTTGTTTGATTGCTTTTTACCAATAATTAATTTGCCATAACAAAATTATCATTACTACTCATCTCTGGTAAACCTGCCAATTGCCAGGTTTATATATAGATACGATTAACACCGATCTAAGTTTAATTTTGAATTGGACAAAATCATATGCCTTACAAATCAAAGCTGCCAAAGCAAAAGTAAAAATTATCGGCAGCTCACGTCTGGTAGCCACAATTAACTGGGACTTACTACCACCTGGCACTCTTAATGGTACCATCACTCCATACAATGATTCCATAAAAAACTTAGGCTTAGCTATGGGCCGCTGTTTAACATGGGTGCCATAGCTCAGGGAAGTAAGTAGAAAACTTTTTGCTTTCTTCTCTGCCGTCGTCTCTGCAATATACTTCCTATTCCAACAAAAATTACGCTTGTTCAATCACTTCTTCTTCCTGTACTTGATCATGCCGATGTTGGCTATCTCAATCTCACAGAGGAGCAATTGAATAAACTTGAGCATCTCCAAAATGCCTGTATACGGTTTATATTCGTCGTACGTAAATATGACCACATTTCTCAATATCGCAATAAGCTCAAGTGGCTCCCTATCCGCCTTCGCCGGAATTCACATATTCTTTCTGTCCTGTACGTTATATTATTTATTCCATCAACTCCTGTTTAGTTAAAAGAGCCCTTTGTATTTACTAGCAATACTCATAACCATTCCCTACGATCTACTACTAATCTTTTTCTCTCTACTCCCCTTCATTCTTCTACATTCTACAAAACATCTTTTACTACATATGCTGTACATCTTTAGAATTCTTGGCCTATCCCTATCAGACGCTGTGATAATATTTTAGTCTTTAAAACCCAAGTTAAAAGATAATTTCTTAATATTTAATCCTTTCATTTTCTGCTTCTCTACTCTTCGTTTCTATTTTTTCCCCGTTATTAGCTATCTATATGTATTTTTAGTAGCATTACATTATGTGCACCACCCTACCACCTTTTGTTATCTTCTTAACTCTTTTAACAAAAGGTTGCCTGGAAGAGATTGCTAGTTAGCGATAAAGCCGCCTTTATACATTTTTATCTTTAAATGTTTCTTTGGTTGTCTTTTTTTGTTTTCATTATTATTGCACAATACATAATCTTATAATTATCATTTATTAATTAAGTAATCGTCATTTATTGTTCAGTAATATCTAGTCAACACTTGGGTGAATATTATTTAATTATGTGAATATTATAATTGAATTGTCGTACGTCGTGTTGGTTGCAAGCGCGACTGCCGATCAACAGGTCCTGGGTTCAAATCCCGGGTCGAGCACTATTGGATTTTTCTAAGAATTGGAATTTCTAGTAATGGCTCGGAGTCTGGATTTGTGTCCGGTGTATGGCAATAGACCCACCAGCTATTCAATATTGGGACGTAAACGTAACTGGTGAAACGTGAGAATGTACCACACTCCACTACCTACCTCTTCAGAAGTTACAGGCGTGATGTTACGAATTCGATCAGTATTGCCCTTAACGAAATCTTTTAGTTTGCTCATAGAATAACGTATCCATAAATAATTAAATGACCAAGTTATAACAATTTTTAGAAAAAATATTTATATGCATAACAGTATTAGGTATTTTTAAAACAAATGAGTTGGAGAATATCCACACCATGATTTCATTAGATTATAATGGTATTTGTAATTAATTGGCTAGGATTGATTACAAACCGTATAAAACGGGATACATTCACTTATTTCCCATCAGGATTATTTCTCTCTATGTTAGGGAAAACAGAAATAATGTATCTATTTTGGGTACTTTCTTGTGTGATATTTGTTGTAGTCACCGGGAATGTCGGTAAGTTTTATCGTTTTATAATACATCTAGTTGTTGCCAACTGTACTATAATGCTTATTGGCATTTATTCATTTTGCAATTATATTAAAAATTAGTTCTTACATATGCGACCGCATTAATACTAATCAGACGTAGCAATGAATATAATGATATTATTAAATGTAATGTCATCAACATTGAATATCAATTTCGTGGCACAAAAATAAAATAAAAGAAAAGAATTACGTATCATCAAAATTAAAGTAAAATTTAATTTTAAAAAATTGATTGTATGTCATTGAAAAGCTGTGCCAGGGTGTTGTAGCATTTTTCTATCAATAACTTATTGTCAGTGTGTGTGTTTTTTTTATTGCACATACTATTTTCATTTCTTTGGAATCGTAATACTCGGTGAATAGACACGGTTTCGAACTTTATCTTTATTTTATATCTCTCCAACTTGCATAAATACCCTACAGTATACTGAAATGATGTCTCTCAATCAAATTAATATTTCAAAATCATCCAAAATATATATTTTGTATTAAGTACAGCGTAAATAGAAAAAATATTGGAGATTTCTATATACCCGTAAAGTGGGGTCAAAAGAAACGACATAATGGGGTTAATAGAAAAAAACACCAGGGTTGTCACTTTTCGTAACATACGAGTACGTGAGCTATCTTAGCTCATCTATCTAGGTGATACGCTTCGTAATTCTATAAAGCAATGAAGATACATATATTTATTAATAGTTGTTGATAAAATTATGATATAAATCAATTATGATAATTAGGAACAAATTATCGTTATATTTTCTGTATCTCTTACGATACGTAGGACCAGGTTTATAAATAGCATATTAATCTGTACCTACAAAATAATCAGACTGTATTAGCATTTGTAAAATCTTGCGATAAGTACAAAAGTGTCCAAATATCAATCGTAATATTTTTCTTTTGTTAAAATGAATAAGAAAAATATGATGACAACCCCAACCCATATGTTTTTATTAACTCCTTTTTCGTCAAAATATGAGATACGGTATCTTCTGCCTGTCGTAAGAGGCAAATAAAAGGAGGATTCCGGGGTTTGCTTTGCTTTTGCACGCAAGTTTGTTTTGATGGTGCCGATTATATCCGTCTTTAAATATTTAAAACGTAGTTATTTTTTACAAGTTCGGATATTTGTAATATGTAAACATAAATATTAAAGTAAGTATATGAAGATGAGTAAAGTTTTCGGTTTCTGCTGCATCCCGTCGAGTTAAATAAATAAATATCTTTTGATATCTCAACACACGGCCATCTGATCCCAAAGTAAGCATCAAGAGAGCTAGTGTTATGGTAACCAGACGGCTGATAAATTAATATTCTAATGCATTATTTTTTTTTATCGTGAGCATAACAGTTGACAAATATTTGTATCATGGACATAGTACAGACATTTGTAAACTGTTATCATCTAAACAGATATAACCGTATTGTAGGGATGCACAATACGATTCCATATTGTAGCCAGGCATGAGCATAGCCATAGTATGCAGTTTTTGAAGCTTTCTGTAGACCTTTTCAACGAATATCTAGTTTAAACATCATCGTTCCAAAGATTTTGGAAAAGCCAGGAAATAAAGTTTTCGGTTTGTAATTACTGTAGTTTGTCTAATCTCCGTTCTTCTACATCGGTCTAATTTTAGATATTTTTAGTATGACACCTTTACAAAGAGATTTATTTGTAGATATTGTGTGGGGTAAACTTGACGCGTGTATACATTTTTTGATTAATTGTATTTTTTAGACCTTGGATGATGCATCTGACTTCTTTGGGTTCAAAGGACATTGATCAAGAATTCAGTTATCTGTTAGTCTAATGACAGGTCGACCATGCGAGCTCGTATAATGGTGTCTCGTAATGTAGTAACAAAGTCGTTCAAGTTGTAAAGGGTTCTTCTAGAACAGTAATATTATTTTTATTATTCTTTCTTAAAAATCCCACCGCTCACCCCAAAGTTTAAGTAAATAGTGGTCACAGACGTCGTTTTGTGAAAATTCATTGTTATATAAAGTAAAATTAGTTTGCAGTATTCCACGGGACAAATTTATGGTGGTAAGTGATATTAAAGATGCAAGGAGGTATACGCTTTTCTTCCTACACACTACCATTGTAGGCGTAATTATTTTAATTTAAGTTACCATTGCATCAGCTGAGATACCGTGTTGCTTTAATACATGTATTTAAATATTGCATTATGTTACCGCATTGCCGCAATCGGAGTAGTTAAAGCACGGATTCATTATTTTCCTTGTTTTAGTTCCCAAAGAGGACGAAAACCTACCTGAACTGAAATGGTCCAAGCATTTCACAATCCAAATCGAGAAAATGTCTCTTACAGCTGGATGGGTGGAGGATATCACGTACTGGTGAGTAAATATAAACGCGTAAGGCTGGAAGTACTCCCACCTTAATATTCCCAGTGCAATTGGTTCCATGGGGGACATACAAAATTGCACCAATATCCAAATACGAAACGTCTATATCAATTCAGGATTAAGATACATATAAACACGTTCGAGAATCGATACCTAATCCGTCCGCACAGTAGTCCAGGTTGGTGAACAATGTGGTAAAATTATTTGAAATCCTTCGATTTATGACAGTGTGAAATGGCGAGTTTCCAGACACATATTATTGTACACAAGCCAGCATCTCTGAAGTCCTCATTAACTCGAATAAAATTTGTTTTAATCATTCCACATGTCAATGTTAAGTCAGATCACAGATTCTGCATAATCGAACTCTACAACTGCAAGAATTTCAGCTATTCACGGCAGCTGGTAACTTGATCTGTGTCTAGTGTTCTTAGCTTTGTTCATAAACATTCACTCGTTAAGTACCTATCCGCTTGAATCTATGTAAAATGTTATGGAATCTCAATATGCTATGTCACATGCTTATCAGACAGAAAGAAGAACCAGAGCTTATCGGCACATTCTTCAACTATTTTTACTTGATTGGTACTATGATAACTTAGCGACAAAAATTTAAAACTTAGCATGCACTTCATAATTTACAAAAATATTGCGCGTTTTGTAGGTTTAAAATCTCTTGCTGTAAAGGTGGATAAAATCCTCTTAGGGAAACCTGTACGTATACCGTAGAGGTTTACATTGGGTACTGTTTCCATTAGGTTCTCGGAAGCATGTGATATTTGCCAATCCACTCTTGGCCTGCTTGATAAACTATAGCTTTACTTTTCTGCTTCTGACAAGCAAGCATTGTGCAACATCATATCATCCTGACATCATAAGCCCGCTAATTCAGCTACTGGACATAGGATTCAGCTGAGAGATTCTGCCATAATCCCAACGCTTTGCATGTGGATTGGAGATCGCAGAGCACAGCTTCTCGCACCGCCTACGCTGTTGCCCTGCAGCCCAGGTATTTAACGATCAGCCGATCGCTATAGTCTCGTCGGAGGTATAGCATTCAGGTATAGCAAACGGTGCACCATGTCCGGGTGAAGTATGCTAGGTCTCCTAAGATGCAGTTGGGAACCTGTTATACGGGTATTTAACAATGAAACTTAAAAGGGCTTATGATCATTTCATATCAAAGTCAACGCCAACGAACCAGACAAGATCAAGATCAGCAAGTCTACCTGCTTTTATTATATTAACTCTGCTATTGACAGGCGAACCAGCAAGAAATCCAGAGTGGACTATAACAATGGGGCCGTAAGAAAGATCAACTGGAAATCAAAAAAAGGGTTTCGTTTCGGAGTTAAATATGAGGTAACACTGAGTATAATTAGATAATGGAGACTAACGTCTAACTTACGTTTACGTCCCAATATGGAATAGGTGGTGAGTCTATTGCCATACACCGGGCACATGAGAGGATTAAGGCTATAGTCTAACGCGCTGGCCAAGTGCGGGTTGGCAGACTTCACACACCTTAGAAAACATTTTTTAAAACTCTAAGGTGTGCAGGTTTCCTCACGATGTTTTTCTTCACCGATATAGCAAGTGATATTCAAACTTAAAACGCACATTTTGTAAAGAGGTGAGTGCCAGGATTTCATCCCGGCCTCCCGGAGTGAGAGACTCAATTTCATACCACTAGGCTATCACTGCTCATAGTAAACATATATTATTTAACCTACTATCAGGTTGGAGCATGACCTCGACAAAAAAGATTCGGTTAGAAACTCAAAGGGTCTCTTTTTAAATCTTTTTACTTTGCAATAATTTAAACATACCCGTTATGATGAAAGTCAAATTGATTAATATGTTCATGCGCTCATCGACCCAAATAAGTTTACATAAAACTTTGGTTACTAATTTATTTCATTAACGCACACTACATTCACGTAGGGCGATGGTGAAATTATTCTAATTGATTATCAGTATCTGTCCCATTTGTTCAAGATATGGAAGAAGCACGTCATGTTTGTGAGGATAGAGATATGTGGCACTTAGTGCTCTCTGGATTCCTAGTATGCAACCTGACCTGATGATTTAATAAAAAAAAATGAATGTCCACATTATTGCTCAACGCAGTATCAGAACCACTTTTAAATCACCCAAACGAGAGAAAGGCTTGCCTAACAAAGATCCATTGGCATTTATCCGATTATTTAGCTCTAAGTTAAATTTGTCTCATTCCTCTTGCTGCTCTCCGCCGTCTAGGACTCTTCCGATCCGTAGGTTTTTCTGCGAAAGTAATCAATCTTCAGTAAAATGTAGTAAAGGTGGAGTAATTGTTCTCTCTCATTCCACGGCTTCCTTTTGCGCAAATAAAACAATCTTCAGTAGAATATTGTAATAAGGTGACTTCCCTTCAGAAGTTATTACGTTAGTGGTTAGACTCAGTTGGTTTTTGGCACTGGAAAGAAATGCTCAATTTATTATTTGCCACTTTTTTACTTACCGCAATGGTTACTAATAATAATATTTACGTATTGTTGCCACTGTTTTTTTAGATAAACCCAGTGTCAACAGAAGAAGAGGAAAATATTATAGTCTGTACTCGGACAAAGGGTACTCTAATTAACAAAATTAAAACTGATAAGATTTTGCCTAGTGTGAATTATTTTGAAAGAGTTGGTAAGATCTGTTATTTATGTAATTGAACTCTTATAAATTATAAACGACATTTCATTAAAATTATAAGAAACGAACTGAAGGACTTGTATTGACGAAAAAAAGGAAATAAAATGTCGTAAAGGCTCAGTATCCATTTTAACTATATATTATGTTCTCCTAAAACAGAATATATTTATAACTAGTAGCGATCTTCAAAAAAATTTTTCTTCATAAAGAACTCTTTAAAAAAAACTTTTTCTTATTATGTACTTTTCTTTTTGATTCTATCAAAACACGTTATACTCTTACATATAAATTTGAAGCTGGCATAGAGAGCTTTAATTTATTTGCTAATAATCTTCAATCTTATTACATAGTCGTAAGGTACATATTTATCTAATGTCGTAATGTATATTCAAATTCCTAACAACATTTTACTAACAATACTTTTTATGTTCGTGTTTTTACTCCATTATAATATCTTAAATGTGTGTACGAATATGCAGTACAATACTGTGTGCTTTCGCAGTATAATTGGCGGTTAAATAAATCTGTACCCTTTTATTAATAACAGGAAAGGAAGTTCTGGAAGGGAAAGAAATTGAAAAATTCACTTTTAAAACTGTAGAAGAAGATGTAGATTCCAGACAGACATTGTGGGCTTCATATGATCGCGAAAACCAGACCTGGAGACCGATTAGGTAAAACAATCAAAGACTTAGATAATAACGTAACTTAGATAATCAACGAAAATTATCTCAATAGAAAATCAAAAAACACTGGCTCTGTTCTGTTTTTATTAAATAGTGATTATTTTGTGACGAGCGAAGTTTTTAGAAAGGGTGATTGACTTATTTGTAATAAAAATCACCTCGAAGAGTTACGAAATTAGATAAGTCATTTCGATTTGAAAAAAAAAATACATACATATGTGTCTAATTAATTTCATACGCAGAGCAAAGAATGTATAACGGCTAATATGACATAAGATTGTTATAGGTACGAAAACATAATGTACTACACGTGGCTCGGTAAACTAAAGGAACACGATGTGTGGAATTTCTACAATTACAACACTAATTTTGATGAAAATGTATTTGATGCTGAATCCAGTAAGTACACATTAAACTTCATATATTTATTTGTCCAATAAAAATGACCAGTAGTTTTGAGAGTATAATGTAAACAAATATTATAATGAAAATAGATTTGACTTTTTTAATGTTTTTATAATTGTATGTAATGAAAAACTTAAAAACTACTTTTTCATCTGTAGAACATCAGTAGATCCCTACGAAAATTGCAATAATGCAACCCAAGGTATCAATTATTGTCTTATAAGGCTCATTATTTGGCGTGCGTTATGTAAACTATTGAATATACATAAAATAATGTACTACATGTTAATAGTACTTACACATCGATATTCACAAGAGAATAAATATTATAGCTAGGTCATAATAACTGTTTTTTTTACAATTTGTCCATCAAAACACGAGTAGTATCGAAAGATGATAAAATTGGTAGCAAAGACATCCTTATTAAAACATATACAAAATTTCACTTCCCCGTCAACGCCAACAGAGTGTAAAATGAAAAAAACTTCGTGACTAAACGTAACATTCACGGCTGTAATCCCCAAAGAGGTAGGCAGAAGAAAGCAGTACTCTCTCATAATTCACCGGTGACGTCTACGTCCCACCATCGAATAGCAGGTGTGCCTATTGCCATACATTGTGCACAAATCAAGACTCCGAGCTACTACTAGAAATTTTAACTAACGGTAGATAAGTTACAAAAATGCTATAACACCTAACCGCGAACCGTGGGACAGTAATATTAGTAATAAAACAACGTTTGGTCATGGCAACATCTGCAAGATCCACTAGTATCGTTATAAATGTATATTTGAGTTTAAAGGACGGTCATCTAGTGTTAATATGGTGTATAACATCCTTGAATGAATAGACGAATACAAGAACGTTGAAATTACTGATTTAACACTTGAGTAAAATATGAATTCATCTCCAAATTTCTATAATATAAAACAATACTTGGATGGATATTTAATTATTTTTTCAGAGTTTGATTGCAAAGAATCAGATGACGCTAACAAGACCAGTGACAATAGTAAGGCTGTTGATGCAGATCCGAATAATAGCGATAACATTAATCATGCCTTCAACGCGTTAGTATTTCGAGTTCGAGTCTTAATATTTATATAAAGATTTCATACTACAAAAAACCATAAAATTTGTAACGAAATGCAAGTTTTTTATGGAAGAGACTGGAAGAGTTTTTTATGGAGGAAACTGAATGGAATCCAGAAATGTTCCACAATTTCTCTGAACTCTATTCTTATAACTGACCCCGATGGTTTATATCGTTAGTTAATTTACTTAAAAAATTTCAAATTGATGATTAATCTTGTAAAGAATGAATTGAGGCCCTATTTTTCTGTTAATGGTTGTGTCATTATACGATTTTTATAATTTTTAGATTCAAGCAAAAATATAACAAAAAATATGAAAACCAAAAAGAACATAAAATGAGAAGACATATTTTTCAAGAGACATTAAGGTAATGGAGTTTAAACTTTATATAAATAGTATACAATGTTAATCATGTAGGTAAACTTAATATTGTTTGTTTGAATTGATTGTTGACGTTCGAAATATTAGACATACTGTGTGCTCCCTTTGTAATACTGATCGTTTCAGTTTTGAAATGTTGTAATATTTTCTTCTTTCAGGCGTGTTAAAGAAAATAACCGCAAAAGCACTGGATACACCCTAGCCATCAATAAATTTGCTGATAAGTCCCCCGAAGAAATGAAGAAATACATGGGATTAATTCAACAGAGTCCAAGAGAAAGTGGTACCCATCCGTTTCCGTATACTAAAGAAGAAGTGGAAAATCTAGCAAGCAAGCTACCAGAAAATTTTGATTTAAGAGATTTAGGTGTCATTACACCAGTGAGAGGTGCCCTAGAATTTTTTTTCTGAAAGTATTTAGTATAAGTAGTAGTAGTATTTAGTTAAATATATGTAGATTAATTAGGTCCTACTTCAATTTCTTAGTTCAATTTGTTACGCATCGTCTTTTATGATTTTCGAATGATCATTATTTGTAATTAGGAAAAGAAAATAGCAATTTCAGCGGGCGGAACTGCATCATATCTGCAATATTTCTCTAAGAGGATTATTAGCTAATTGGTAGTTGGTAAAATTTATGATAAGACTGATAATATTCTGTTAATATTCTGGCTTTCTACGATCTTTAATTTCATCCAACAATCTTTTGTCCACAAGCATTGATATTATAGCCTTGCTAGACTGCCTCCTGGGCCGAGCGGTTGCAAACACGACTGCTGTTCCAGAGGTCCTGGGTTCCATTCCCCGGTTTATCAAAGTGTTGTTGGGTTTTACTTAACTTCAAATTCTCAGTTTTATCTCGAAATCTGGATTTATGCCACTTGTATGGAAATAGTCTCACTATTCTATGTTGGGACGTATAACATAACTGGTGAATCGTGGAAGTATACTACACTCCTCTGCCAGCCTCTTTGAAGAAATACAGGCGTGATATTATGTTATGATATTACAGACCAAGTAGACTGTGGTTCCTGTTGGACATTTGGTACTACAGCTACCGTTGAAGGAGCTTTAGCGCGTAAAAATGGCGGTAGGCTTTTGAGACTTGCTAATCAAGCGTTGATTGATTGCGCTTGGGGGTAAGTAATACTTAAAGCGATAAGTTTCAAATACAGCACAAGTAACAAGTTAGAACTT
This sequence comes from Apyrrothrix (Melanopyge) sp. n. Burns01, assembly GCA_018237605.1. Lineage (NCBI taxonomy): Eukaryota > Metazoa > Arthropoda > Insecta > Lepidoptera > Hesperiidae > Apyrrothrix > Apyrrothrix (Melanopyge) sp. n. Burns01. Next base: position 10,882 of record DVPD01000510.1, read on the forward strand.
GAAGTCTGATAAGCAATTTATGCGCTATTGTGAAGTCGGACGTCTAAACATCTTCACGCACCATTGACTATCACCCATGTCTGTTAGACACTCCTCTGAGCAGAATAAAGCATTTCCCTAAATCATTTCTGCAACTGAGTACACAAGAATGGAACTCCTTGCCGGCATTTATTTTTGCGCATTCGTACAACCCGGAACTATTCAAAGTCAAAGTCAAGTCAAAATCATTTATTTATATAGGATTTACAATCACTTATAAACGTCACTATAGTTAAGTTTACGTTAGTTCGTA
>DVPD01000511.1:0-11171 GCA_018237605.1 Apyrrothrix (Melanopyge) sp. n. Burns01
GATAATCCCCAACCTGCATGCCCCGTGTGAGGATTATGCCCAAAAACGCTTCAGGGATGGGCTATGTCAAGAAATGAATTGACATACACTGATGATATTCTGTATTTTGAAAAGTTTACGAATATTCCATCGCTTGCTCGCCCACTGGTCGAGTTACGACACTGGCCCAAATATTATATTTGGCCATTGAGTACGCAGTTTGTATAACTTCATTCAGTATGTAGGCCACAATTTTACGCACCTATTTGCCACTATAGAAATATGAATTGACACTAGTACTACAATGATTGCTGGCGGCAGTAACGTCCTTACAACCGTGACACGAACATACCAGACACCAATCCACTATGTAAACAGCTGACACAAGTAGCACGTTTGGTCGGTATTGCTAAATCTCGCACTCGGTGCTCTCAGTCCATCCCATAAGACACCTGACGTGATGGTGTAATAATAATAATCTGTCTACACTACTAAATGCAAAGATGTATCACAAACGTCAAAATTATACCCAATTGTTCAAAGAGAATCGTTACTAATAGAGCTGAGGTTTCCGTAGAATATTCTAGGTTCTACTCGTATCTAAATTCTATTACACGTTCATTGTTTGAAATAAAAACGTTACTTCCTTAAAAACTTCATTTCTTGTTAGTAATTATTGTGACTATTCATGTTCTATTACGTTCTATTAAACAATTGTGATGAATTGAAACATGTTCATCGTTTATTTCTATTGTGTCATACATATACGTGATTCTACGTAATTATACTATCTATGTATTAATTCTGAGAATGTTCTGTAGATATTTCCAATAAATCTCCATCAGCATCATCAAGCCTTTTACCGTTCAACTGTTGCAATCTGGTCTCCTATCAGAATGAGAAAGGTTAAGTATGGACTTAACAGATTATTGAGTTTGTTGCGCTGCCCAAGTACGGGATAGCAAAATTCATACGTTCCCAAAAATATTATCTAGAACTCTAAGTTGTGCAGGTTTCCTCACCATGTTCTTCTTCGCCATTATAGGAAGTGATATTTCATCTTAAATCGCACATTTTGTAAAGAGGTGCGTGCCAGGATACGAACCCGGGCTTCCGGAGTGAAAACCTGAATTTCAACCCATCTACCACTATCACGGCTGCTCCTACTATCACCGTTGTCCACTTACGCTTAGCAAACCAATATTTGTCTTGGGTGAGATTCGAACCTACATTCCGGGTCAGTACTCACAGGCACAATCTCCAACCCAACGTCTGTAAAATACACAAATCTTAATATTCGTGTTAGTACTCATTATTATATTTAACATTTAAATACGTGTCCCATCTATTTTCATCCATCAGCCTTTGGGAGTACAATGGTGGGCATATACCTAATCGATGTTATTCCCAAAAGTCATGGGTGTTTATAATCCGGCTGCATGTAGCTGTGTTCTTCAGGTCGTCAGGTAATTGACAATGGGGTTAGAGGGCGGCCTTTTACCACTAAAAATAAATACATATATTTTTGTATGTGAATGAGTTTCAAATAAGGATTCATTTTATTCAGTTTTATCTGACGCTAAAATAGGTCGAGGTATACATTGACGTAGCCTCACGTCAGCGATACCGTAATGTATGAAGTGACGTGAATTGTTGACCTCTGGCGATTGCGTTGTGAAATGTATAATATCAATATTGGGGCAGACTGTCGCCAACTGAAATGCTAGAAGTTTTAGTTCGTACTTTTCTACGCAAAAGTTCTGGAATATTCGACTAGCTCGTTGGTTCAGTGGTTAGTGAACTTCACTGCTGAACGTGGGGTCGCGATTTAGATTCCCAAGCAATATACTTATTTATTTACTCGTTACGTCAGATTAAGCGAACTGATCTTATTCTCTGTATTCACGACAGCTTAATTTTTTCGCCAACATCCCTGACCACACAGCTAGTCAATAGAATAATTCTTAAACGAAGTGACCCCTTCAGGCGACCCTTAAACTGGTGTTAAGTCAGCTGACGTCCGCTAACAACCAATAGAAGCAATTTGCGCGCGCGGACCGCACGCCGCGGGGCAGCGTGGCCGCTTGTTGCTAACTGCGTGCGCACAGACCCGCTGCACCGCAGACCGCCTGTTGCCAACTGCATGCGCACAGACCCGCTCGCGATAGACCGCTCGTTTAGCGTTTTGCCCTAATTCCACTTGGTAGAAAGATGAAGCACACACGCCTAGAAAAATTCTATATATCCTCGATTTGAACAGGTCTAGGTTATATATTTTTTGTGCTGTTTATTTTATGTTGTTGCTACCTGGATGCTCATAGACCCGCTGCACTCTATTCATATTTTTCTTTTTGTATTGCAATTATGTTATTTTTTATTCTACACCAAAGACTACCTAAAACAGTACATATTTGAAGAGATGGAGGAATATACAACATGCGCTCTAAATACTAACGAGCGATCTCTATTCAAGAAGCTTTGGGTTGTAGTCAAGAATAGAAGCCAACAGATGCGAGAGAGAGGTGTACTATTATAGGTAATAAAAATAATCAAATAACTTATTAATGTTTGAAACTAAATCTCCTCGACCCTTTGAACATCAAACATTAATTTCTACATGATTATTTTTTGGAAGCTAAAGCTAAAGCTTTTTATGTCTCACTGGTGTGGGAAATGTAGCAAGAGGTGACGACGTTCAGTGTTGCAGTATACGGTTACGAACACCTTATGTATAATGCATTATTAATTCATAATAATTAATATTAATACCACTATTTAATATTTTTGTAGTATGACTGGGATTAATATTCATTAACGTAGATTATATTAAATTAATTGTAAAGGTCCAAATACATTTTGCTTCGAGAAATGTAGATAATGTATATATGTACTCTCCTACTGTAATAATATAGCTGATGTTTCTAATATAAGTTATCTAATATGTTATCTCGGGTCTAACTATTATGACACTGTAGTGTATACAAGATATGGACGCAGCTGGTCGAATTAAATTATTATATTAGTGCGTAATATTGTGAAATAGTAAAAGAAATCGCAACACAAAAGACAAACTTTGAACCGACAAAAAGATTTATAGAACGTTGCGATAATAATAGATTAAATAATTTATTTGAGGTTTGATATGGTCGTTCATAATCAACACGCGATTTTCATACCGGTGTAAATTGTAATTTTGTGGAACTCATTATTTTTTTACGTATATCAAAATGTTATGTGATAACTTTAACTTCTGAAATATGTAAATATTTTATGAAATATTTAAATATTTTAGAAAATGTGTAAACTTTTAATTGACAGCGAAGTAAATTAGATATGAAAGCGGGTAAGCGCGTCTCTTTGCTGTGGTCTGTGGCTATAGTGTGTAGTATGTATCGGAGTGCATTAGTGTACCAAGGGGATGTCAAAATAACGTTTCTTGGGACTCTATTAAAAGCTGAAGATCAAGTTCAGTGGCGTGGTACTGCAGACCTGCAGTGGATGGGAACGTCCTGGTGATCATGATGAACATTTTTGCAAACGCATGTTAATTACTTGACTTATTAAAAGCGAGTAATGAAGTGTCTGATGCGATCTACTCTGTGCAAGTGCAGGAGTCAATTAGAGCCACTGAGAGACAGCGCGGCGACTTGTAACGTCAACCGTCGCTCAACAGATACTCCTAGAATATTCGTCATTTGTCAGCATCATAATGAATCTATAAGACGTTATATATATGATAGGCTTTCGTTTGGCCACTATACCACCTATGGAAAGTGCAGATGCATCCTCTTGATTTAAATAGTTCCTAATTATGTGTCCTGGAAACACTGACGCTGGTAGGTTGTTCCGCGGAGATATCAGTTCAAGCTACAACCGCTAAGTCAAACTTGGGCAAACTATTTATCCCAAACTAGGTAGAAACTGTGCTACGGTAATCAGACAGCTGATAAACATAGAAATATAAATTTGTAATTACATAATGTACGTGATATTACTCCCAGACACAGAATAAAAACTAATGCCTATCATAATAAATTTATCGTAGTTGGAAATCGAACTTGCAATTTGCCAGCAGTGAAAGTCGCTAATCACTAAGCCGACGGCTATTGCTCTCCGAAACCTTCAAATTCTTATTAAAGTCTACCGTTACATCACCCATAACCACCCATATTGCGTCGATATAATGATACAGGCATATTTTTAATTATACACAATGTGTGATATCGTTTCGGAAATTGGATACAACAAATGACGTTCGTTAAAAGCCAGTTATAATAATAACAGCAATTGTAACAAAAAATGAGGACGATATTTCTGACCGTCATGGCCTATAAGAGTCACGTTGCTGTGACAATGTCATGATTAAAAAATCGACATTGTAATAAAAGGGTGTCCAGTTCATAAGAGCTTCTTTGGAACCAAATTATGCAGATTTATATCTTTGTTTATCCTTGCCTGGTCTGGAATAGTCCCTTACGGGGTAGGCAAGGACTACCGAGTGCCAAATATCTCTATCCTTAAATGCATATCGTGCTTCTTCTACTTTCATCAATCTCTTCATATACCCACGCTAGTTTCGAACATTTCTGGCTCTCCCGTTAGCCAGTATTTGATCTATTGATCAAAATGGGTCAGCCTGGGTTCCCCTCTGCACCAATCAACGTTCGAATGTTTTTGCTTATACAATAGAAGTGAGTAAAAGGATACTTGACGCGACTGTCTCCAACCTAGCAGACCAGTGAGTAGCATCGTAGCTGTGACCGCATTGAAACAAGACGGATGCTCACTAGTACTACCTGCACTCAGACTAATATTTACTAACTGAGACGTACAATCCTATACTTGAAATTCTGTTCGAGATCAGTTGCAGATCTATGAGTAAGGTAGCACTTATTCGAGTGAGCTGCTTGCCTATCTATTCTCTTCCAAAAGGGGTTCAAACGTTTGAAAATAGTGTCATGCAGGAAAATGCATTTCATAGCACCAAAGCATCAAGATCGATCACAGAAAGGTTGCTTCCCTTAAGGGTCAAGTTAGAAATGCTTGTTTTTTATCGAGGATTCCACAGTAAAAACTACTTTCGATCTCCCTACCTTTAATATTAATGACACTTTATTTATTTATTTTTCATCCATATCTTTCGGAAGTCTCTTTGGCTTAATTAAACCCATGACAATATTAATAAGAACTCTCCTCGGCTAACCGTATACCTGAGGTGCTTTATAATACAACGTGTGAGTTGATATAAGTTTGATCCAGCATTTGACAGGTTTGAGATTCGACGCCTGGTCTGACGGAAGGATGAATTGCCCCTTATTTTATTATTATTACTTGATTGCCCATGTCGGGATGGAGAAATAATACATTCCCTAACGTAATGAGTGACTGAGCTCGGCGCTGGCTGACTGCGGTATGCGACCTGTCTAGATACGGCAGAATGTCCTGGCCGCCTATGGACAGCTGTGTAGACGCTACCAAAAACAGTGCTCTGTCATCCCGAACTTACTTGCCCAGCGTGGGGATTATGGCCAAAAACCTCTCAGGGTAGGCCTATGTCCAGTAGTGCACTTAGAGTGGCTAACAATGATGGTGATCATGATGATTACATCATCAATGACATTAGTACGTTTTTATCATTTTTATATTATATACTGAGTCGATCTGCTATATTCAGGAAAGTTACATATCAGAAATAACCGTACACATTTTTCCTTATTGATATAGAAATAGGTTTACCCATATATTCCAGAAATTGCTCCAGTAACGCTAAATCCAGACTTCCCCGTGCCAGCTGTGCTAATTAATGGCCGCAGATGGACTGATTGCCAGTTAACTGCACACATCTCAATTGATTCATTAAAAATATGAGTCAAGTTCACGTTATTATATTACAAGGAAAATTCTATATTAGTAAAAATAAAGGGGTATTCCCCATTCGAATTGCTGACAATATAAAAGTAATAACCTAATGAATTGGATTTCAGTCTGGGACTCTGGTAGTCCTGTGTTCACATTTTGACGAGCACCTAACAAAAAATATGCATTTTAAAATAATAATCACTTGCTGTAATGGTGAAGGAAACATCGTGAAGAAAACTGCGCACCGCAGAGTTCTCCATAATATTCTCTAAGGGATTTGAACTCTAAGCGGAGGGTAGGGGAGGTTCTTGTCTTGCGTGGCAGAGTATGGCATTAACCCTTCCATCCTGCAAAATGATCTGTGGTCAACAGTGACACGATAAAAGGATGGACGATGTTGATAATATTCGTCATTATAACAAAACATTCGTCATTATAACATAAGAAAGAATGACCATCTTTCAAAAAATAGTTTACAAATTTGAAAATGAAATGAATGGGCATGTAATATTTATTTTGAACACTTGAAATATCAGTGACTTAGCAACGAACCCGAATAAAACTAGTACGCAGAACATACATATGAATGGGATAGCGTCACAAAGGAGAGTACTTCGGGTGGCAACCTGTTTCAGTTATGATAATCCTGATTATGTGATAACGGGCCCTCTATGTATGTTAATAGTATTCCGTTATACTACTGAGCATTTGAAGCTAAGACCATGTGACAATAACTGATTTTATATTGCTTAATTATTTATCACGATGATGGATGCAGGTACCGAGGGACACCAAGACTCACTTATCATAACTGAATAGGCCAGATAATTCTTAATGGGGGTGGCAGCAATGTCAGTAATTAGCGTATGTATGAAGGCTGTGATGAATGTAGAAGAAATACGTCAGATGTGTCCGCCTGCATAATATTCGACCTGTCGAGAGGAGATAACAGATATAATTATAGTTATTCAATGTATATTTAGGTAAGACCCTAAAAACTTTAACGCATTACAAGGAACAATCGGGCCTAGTTCCATCATCATCAACCAGCTGTTTGAGAAATACAGAGGTAGCTCTCAAACATTGCACATAGGTACTTTGTAATACAAGAGAACACGTAACGTACAAATACGCGCGTATAAATGTATAATAATTCAGAAAACAAAGAAATGTTATCTATTATATTGCGTTCGTGTACATTTCATTATTATCATTAACCCTTTTATCGTGCTGCTGGACGCGGATCTATTATCAGGATGAGAAGGGTTAAGGCCACGGTCTTCTTCACTGACAAGAGTGGTTTCGCAGATAAACGTTTGATACAGACACGTTTCACTTCTTATTATATTTATGTAGTTCTTTTATTTACTTTGTAGCAGCAAATGAATGCTTGCACTGTTTTGTTAAACTTTTGTGGTCAAATGCCCAATCAATATTTTCGACAATTTCAGTATCGTACAGTTCAGTGCATTTTCATCAAACATACTTAACACTTGATAACAGTAAATTAAAATAAAAGTCCACCTGCAACCAGATTCAACTGACTCCATTGATAATGAATGCTTTGCTATCATTTTATTTACAGGAGGTAGAATAACGAAGTGAGTATTTTCATGCATTCCGACAACCACTTCTTTTTGGGCATTTGTGAAAAACGGAATAAGTTTTCAGTTTTAGTAATTTAACTGCTTGTTACATAGGGATCGAGGCATGACGCCAGGGCGCTGACGTGTATGCAAAGTGACCGCAGACAGTTGTCACCTGACCTACATACGATACTGCGAATGGTAAAGAACACGGTAAAGCTATTTTTTCGAGAGATTAAAAAAATAATCTGATAACACAACGGGCTACCCGGTAATATTTTAAACCGTGTTAGACAGAATCCTTCTTAGTCTCGAAAGTGTTCCATATAAGTATTACAGTGGAACGATAAAAGGGTTGACATAGATGTTATGTAGAACTATACGTTCAATATAAAATTTATTTAAACATATTGTACAAGGTTGAATTTAATTAGGTTTTCATCTGAATTGTGCGAGATTTATAGATTTTCGATCTATGGGAAAAAACGAGGAAGTGCGTGAGACAAAATGGATTACACTACGTAACAACACGCCTGTAATCCCCGAAGAAGTAGGCAGAGGAGGGTAGTACACTCCCACGTATCACCAGTTACGTTTACGTCCCAATATGGAATAGGTGGTTAGTCTATTGACATACACCGGGTACAAAACCAGACTTCGAGCCACTTCTAGAAATTCTAATTTTTTGAAAAATCCAATAGTACTCGACCCGGGATTTGCACACAGGACCTCTCGCTCGGCAGTCGCGCTTGCAATCAACACGACCAACGAGGCTAAATTAGACGCTTATAATATGTTAGCATTTGTCCGCCCCTTCACTCACCCAGAAGTGGACAACACATTCCAATCGATCAGATATATACATACGTTTGTTAACTGTAAGCATAAACCTAAAATATAAAATATGCAACTTTAAATGTGACTCACACAAACTTTCAACTCCTAATTTACCTCCTTTGGGGGTGAAATTTTCAAAAATCCGTTGGTGGTCCGTCTACATCGCAAAATGAGTAACTATGCAAAATTCTAAGTCAATCAGACACTCATATCGTACTCGTCTATATATTGGTGGAAATTGCTTACACATAGACGAATGTCTTATACTGCAATAAACATCATATTTTAATTCCTCCCGCGCAATGCTTAAAAAAACTTGAATCCAGTCTTTAATAAGCCCAGCTAGATAGTAAGCTCAATAATTGACATAATACCAGCACTTTAAGGTCAAACAATGGGCAATCAGTTCCATCATACACATACACTGTTACCAGAATGTGTTTCCAAAATACATACATGTAAGAGTGTTTAACATTTAATCGCATTTAATGTCTTTTGTATGTAACATGTAACATGAATTTAACAATTACTCAATAATGTTAAGCACGTGTAACTTCGTGGACAGCATTATGTTATACGATGTATGATAAAACAACAGTGCCAAGTGTCGGATTACCGCAAAAAGTAAAAGATAAGAAGATCAAGGTAACGTGAACATGTTGGTGCGCGCGGAGCGTGCCGACATTTGGGCAAATATTTTTGTGCGCTTCAATTTAAGTATTTGATTTTATGCGATTGATTTTGAAACAAATGTAGATGTTGGTAGGAGTTTTATTTTCAAATGGTATAAGGAATAAACGAATTGCTGGTCATGTGCTGTTGTATAGTATTGAATTATGGTAACAGGAGCCGTTCTGATTTTGAGGAATGTTGATAACGGTAAGACTAATTCTAGTTCTGGCTAAGACTAGTTCTGCAATTCAGCCATTAGAAGTGACATTTCTACTATGACTAAATTCAGGTTTCAAGCAGAATCTTTGGTCCTATTTTAATTGGACTGCATTTTATATATGTATAACACAAAAAAATTAACAGATGATGTCACATACTGACAAGCAGTCGAATGCTCAGTGGTTACTAAAAGCAAGGTCAGATCGAAACCGGTTCTGCGCCGACTTACGTCATATTACACCATGGGCCTTTTTCTTACTTTTTTTCCAAACTATACAATGCGAAAGAAATGCTTTTAAGTTTTTTTACTCGTAGTGAGAGATGCGCAGTTAGTGTTTTTGGTAAATTTACCTCTCTATAGTTATTGTATTAAGGTTCAATTTTGCTTAGGCGAATGTACACGACTTTTTTTGTCTAATATTCTGTCAAGGTTGTGGAGTATAAATTATTCGGTATTCATTGGTTCCGTATATTCTTTAATACTTAAATAAAATATTATATCTATATTCAGTTTTTTCTATATACCTAACTCTTAAGTCTTATCGAATGAAAAGGCAAACATATTATTTTTATTCCAGGCTGACAACTCAGCCGCATTGCATATTACATGTACGTGCAAAAGACAATTAAGCTTGCATTTGAGAAATTTTCACTAATGCTACAATCACAGCATATAATTTAAGGCTCCATAAATATTTGCAGTTCAAGGTTACCTGCGGCAGTTAAGCGATACCGCAGCCAGAGCTGGTCCATGACTGGTGCGGCTTGAGACCGCAACTAGCATTGGTACGATCCATGTGTTAAAGTGTTCAAACGTTAACGACAATTTAGCAACACCTCTGACGTTGCTTGTCCAGCTTTCTTTTAACCATAGGGTTCCCAGTTAGATCTTGTGTTTAGCAGTTATGAAATAGCAGGCTCCGTGTTTATAGCAAGAATCCAAGGCCTTACACGGAGAATTTAAAAGTGTACAGATTTTCTCATGTTTTTCTTCATCGTTACTGCACGTAGCATTTGATTTTAAAACGCATATTTTTTGTAAAGAAGTGTGCGCCAGGATTTGAACTCATATAGTACAGAATTGGCCGCATGTTAAACCATTTCACGATCACTACTTTTATAAAATATTACTATCTAAATTATTCGTTAACCAGTAATTGTATAACTTAACAATCAGTTACGTAACTAATTTTTTACCATGCTCGGTCAATTTATTTGACGCTCAGTCAGACTACTTAATTGCTGGATAGATTTTAGTTTCTGCAGTTCCGGGACATGATCAATGCTGTTCATGTCAGGGTTACAACTATTATATATGTTTTATCTCGATTAGCATGTAATTTAACCATACATATATTTTATGAGACGACTTTCGTCATTATCATGATTAGCGTGTTTCAGTCAGTCAGTCATTTTATTAAACGTAATCTGTCTTTTCATTATGTTGCATTTTATGAATGACAGTTGTAACAAACGATTTCTTAACAAGGAGATAACGTTTTACATCTCTCGTTAGGATCTCTAACACTTAAAAAAACAACTTTCCTCAACGCTCCGAGTGTCCTTCGAGCGACACACCTGCTCTCTCATTTTTTCTCTCCTTATTTTGACCGCCATGTTTCTCCTTTTTTTCTTTTCTTCCACGATCGCACTGAGTCATTCGCGAAGCTAATGCTGTCTGGTAAGGGCTGTCGCGTGTTTTTCATTTAAAATAAAAATGTCCCTAATTCATTCCGACATTTTTATTAATGGTCCCCATTGAGAACATTAATAATGATGTAACGAAATCGAAATTGATGGCGAATTTATTTTCGATATATAATATTTGAATTGTTCACTAATAAATATTAATGGTACGCTCTTTTGGAGTCAGTAGCTATATGAATTATTGAGTGACGTAACCCATGTACATTGAATAGTAGGCTTTGAACGTGCAACACATTGAAACATTGCAATCGGAAGCCCGTCGTGATAAAAATCATTTTCGTAACCGTTATGCCTATTTTATTTAACAGTAAA
>DVPD01000512.1:0-11169 GCA_018237605.1 Apyrrothrix (Melanopyge) sp. n. Burns01
GACCAAAATTGTGAACCATAAATTTAATTAAATCAGATACTATTTTACAATGCACATTTTAGTATACTATTACATGTATATTTAATAATTTTTCATTTTTTTTTATATTACAAGGATTCTCAAATTTCTTGGTATGTAAGTGCAAATCATAAAAATAATATTTCTTGTTAGTTTCTCTAAACCAAAGGGGAAAATTAGAATGGAGACAATTTCATAGAAACGGTTGAGTATTTTGCAATGTCGCTTTTTATCGCGTCCTATGTTTTTCCAAAGCCTTGTGCACAGACAACCAGATATGTAACAGCAAATGTGGCGTTTCTCTTTTGTTTGTCTTCATTTAATTTCCACTTTTATTCAGGTTTTCATTTAATAACATTTCTTCCATACCTCTTTGGGAATTTAATCAGAAATCGTCATTAATTTACGTCATAATTTCGAAACGTGACTTATTTTATGATATACTTATCTGTACCACATTCGCAATTTAAAATAAAATATTTCAAAGGTACTACTAGTGCGGAACACGAATTTTTAAAAAAATAACGAAGTCATTAAATGTGTCTTTTTTATTTTCTGCTGGTTAATCTTTAAAAAATAGCAGAGTAGGACCTTTTTAAGTACTGTCTATAAAAGCAAGTATAAAATACTATAAGTATAAAATGTAAAGGAATTATTATCTAATCTGGAAGGTCATTTGAGTTCGCGGAATAAATGAAAATATTCAAGAAGAAAAATCTCACAATAGTTCTTTTCGATTGTGTCCCATGAACTAACAGAGATTTGGAAAGTTTAAGCGAGTTTATGAACTTCCTTTTAACGCTGTTGCACAGCCGCAATCGAATTAAAATGATATTAATAAACGTCTACTAAAAAAAAACAGGAATTATTTTTTTCGGTCCGCCGAAGTAATCTAAAACGGCAGAATGAAAAAGAGAGAAAGAGAAAAGAAATGGCGGCGGTCGGTTTTCTTTATTCGGCCGTTCACAATTCATTTTATTCAGTCGCACATCGATACCAATCGTCGCTCGGTCCCTCGGGCTTTTCAATTTAGAATCGTACGTAAGTACAATGGGGGTGGGGAAGATTGATATTTGGGATCTTTTTCCGGGAGACGGGCCGAGAGGCCTCACAAGTGAGTGATCGGTAAAGTATGTCCCCGGCTAATGATATCCAAGCTTATCGGCTCGCCTGTCGCCCGTCATTTTTACGGATTCCATGGATTTATGTAAATTTGTTTTGTCAGCGACCCGCCTTGTTACGGCCGCGAAAATCTGTTGCGATACTGGCGTTATTGATATTCACGGATTTTCGTATACCCACTCCGTGCCGAAAACCTTCTAGCCCTTTAAGATATTTTACACTCATTTATCAACTTTTGAACATTCGACTCCTTTCCATCTTCGACGGAAAATTTGTGGGTACTCGTAAAGACAAACTGAAATTAGGTAATCAATTCTGCCCCAATTATTAGTACCATCCAGTTAACTGAACTACAGTTTCTAATAAGTTATAGTTTCAGTCTCATACTTTCTGACTATGAGTATCCTACCATTAGGAGCAGGATAGTAAATATTCGGCAAGCAAACGTCACCACGGTCAGGCTTGTAGCGAGGACAATAAAAACGTGCCTCGGAGGCACGAGGAGAATGTGGCAGCATTCGCACGGGAAGTAAATATCCAAGTACCCAATAAACAATTGTGTATGAATAGTGAGTGGAGAAAATTAAAATCTCAGCAGGCCATAACGCGCGCGTACCTACCTTATCGATCTTGTAATAAACTTTCGTAATCAGCATGTTCAAATGTTTACTAATCCATGGAAAGTTTTACGAGTGCGCCAATCGGTAGCTACGTCAGTAAGTACACCGGTTTAACCGCTGGAAAACAATGTTTAATATTCATCGAGATGGTAACTGTGCATTGCCGGCAAACGTCGACTCGGTTGCATTTGTTGTAATTTGAATGACCAATGAATGCATCAACTTGTAAATTTACATGTTGTGTAATGTTACAGTTTATAAAAATGCAAATAGATTAAAATGTCTGAGTAAATGTTAATTACTTCTGAAATATGTACTCTGTGATCTATCTGCATGAAAAATTCTCTCAGCAACCTTCACCTTATAATACTGATTAGCTAACGTGGACATTTACAATCAACGTTATCTTTTGCGTTCGTATCAACATAATTTACATCTTTATTATCTTAAATCAATACTTGACTGTTATCGTCCGAATGACCTTTGCCAATAATGAATGCTGAACGTATTGAATATTCCTAGCATAATGGAGTGTCCAATGATTTTTACTAATAAACAATCTGAATTAATAAGGTTAGTGTTACGTACTAATGTATACCGTTTTTGGGGTTAATGAAAAATCTATTAGGCAATCAGTCTAAATTATGCAAGCGACCAGCATTATAAGAAATAAGATATCACAAAGTGTGATGATAGCTTAGTGGTTTAGATTTCAGCCTTCCATTCCGTGGTTTTCCAATTCTGGTACGCCTCGCCAATGTTCAGAAATTATAATGATTCTTAAGGTTAAACATCACTTGCTATAAGGGTTCCACAGCGTCGTTGGTCGAGTGGGTTCAAATCCGGGATCGGTTACTATGAATTTTTATAACTTAGCTTTTCTATTAGTGGCTTGGAGTCCGGATTTGTGTCCTGTGTATGGCAAAAGGCACACCAACTATTCCATAGTGGGACGTAAACGTAACTGGTGAAATGAGAGAGTGTATTACGCTCCTCTGCCTACTTCTTCGGAGATTACAGACGTGATGTTACGTTGCTATAAGTGTGAAAAGAAAACATCTCGGGGAAATCTGCATGTTATGGAGTTCTCCGTAATGTTCTCTAAGACCTGCAAGTTCTTCAATAGACACTTTTATACCTTTATCCCTTTTATTCTCAAAGAAGACGGATTTCCAAAGAAGATCTATAAAAAGGTATATAAGCTAAGACAAAAATAAGATGAAAAAGATAAAGGATAAAAAGGTATATAAGGTAAGATAAATCACCGTGCTGGTGATATCACCAGCTTATAATCTAAAAAAAAATTCTACCTATCGTCGATTACTTACAACGTTATGTATTCTTTTTTTTCCACTTTTATTACTTATTTAATTGATCTCCATCAGTTTAATAATCATCCATATTTGCTGCATTACTTACAATTATTAGAATATTGCTCTAAATATTATCCGCTTTACTATAGAATAACTCAATCCCTTCTTAAGTTTATCAATTCTGATCGTGTAATATATGGACTGCAGTCTCGGCACCGTCATCATAATTTAGAAGATCACGAACGGCACCCGACGACGTTCAAACGCCTCAACGTATTCAATGAACGTGCACATGATTGGCTCTGATAGGACTAAAGGAGAATAGAACATTATGGAGCGTCGCGCCTCGCTTAGGTCATATAACCTTGTTACCTTATACACATGGAGAATTGAGACTTATACGTTCAATGGCAACATATCATGGGGTTAACATTTTATAACAATAACAACATGTGCTTTAGTTTAAAATTTACTTTGTTCTCGAATTTTGTTAATAATTATGTTTTCGTTATGTTCGACTTTGTCTGGTGTTACCGTTAATTATCCATGTAGCTCCTTTTTTAAATAATGTTTTCGTTTCCTACAACTTTAAATTTAGCGTGGTGTCTTGGACGGTCGGTATAAAGTGGAGTATTTGTTATGTTTGATGTGTTGATTATTGATATTCAGTATCCAAATAACACATTTCCAAAGTTCAAAACGCGTTAACGCTATGTTTGATATTTCTTTGATGAGCTTATAGTTAAATAGGCAAAGTATGCTATTATCATTAAAGATTAAAATATCGCGCTAGTAAGTAGTAAGAGGTAGGCAAAGGAGTGTAGTACACTCCCCCGTTTCATCAGTTAATTTTACATCTCAATATGGAATAGGTGGTGAGTCTATTGCCATACACCGGGCACAAATTCAGCCTCCGAGCCACTACTAGTAAGTCAAATTTTTAGAAAATCCAATAGTACCTGACCCTGAGTATCGACCTGGGATTTGAACCAGTCGCGCTTGTAACCACCACGACCAACGAGGCAGTCAACGTAAATACACAATATATCAGCAAGAAAGTACGAAGGAAACCGGCTAATTGATCACACCACGAAGAACACGCCTCAGACGCGATTATACAACGCTCCGATGATAAATTGGACGATACGATGCACAAAGAAGATCGACATATATTTCAGAACTGACGCGACCACAAAAAACAAGTGCAATCTCGATCAACACGAAGACGCAAGTGAACAGAATACAGAACGCGTTACCTAACAACCATTACATTACAATATCGCGTCGTGGGAGCGCTGTATCGCGTGAATCATCTCATCTCCAATCATGTTTGTTGTGCTCGCTCGTCTATTTATCGCATGACGTAATTTGCGGGTGTGCTTTCGAATTTCGTGCGAATTAGGAGATATGTCGTTACCGAATCTGATTAATGTTTCATACACAATACTCTGCGTACAACTTATTATGTCACAATGTGAATAGTATAATTTACGGTTGTTGTAATGAGACTTTAATTAAATGAATTCAAATTAAAAATATATACTAGAGACAACGTTTATAAAACCATTGTTATACAAGTTATAAATATATATATGAATTAACCAAGCCAACCGAAGATAAAGCAGTAAAACTTAAAATATTCTATTACTAAAATAATACCTAAGTGTTTCTGCTCAAATAATGACTATTCTGTTAACAATGTTGTATTCTAGGGTTAAAAGGTTATAATCAGCATAAATGAAAATTTACATTCGTTGTAGAAACTCTCACAAATTGTATTGTAATCTTTATTTTTATACATACATACATACATACATACATAATCACATATAGGTATGTACAATTTTTATTTACGTAACATCCATTGTCCTTTTTGGTTTTCTACGTGGAACTCTTATTGTATTTTTAGTGCAATATAACTATACAATGGCTATGTACATATTGCAAGACGTTGTGCAATGAAGCAGTTAATCAAACCACGTATACAATAAGAAAATAACCGAGCACTTCGTGCAATAAAACAAAGAATTTAACCGTACTTTTATCCGGCTCATAGATCTACAATATAACTAATCCCGACTTGGCAGAGTTATTCTCGGTCTTGCGAGAAAGAGCTAAGCCAGTGCAGGGCCGCAACGTCTTTGTGAGTGTTATCTGTGCGAACAACTTAAGACATAATTAGCTAGCTCGTCTGATAATTAAAAACAATCTGATATAAATTAACTACGAGCATCTACTTATATGGTCATGAGAAAAATTCAAATGTGCGGCGGCTAGTTGCATAGGAATCTGGCATTAATGGATAAATAAATTCAAAATTCAAGGAACGGAAGATTAATGATAAAATAATACACGACGGCAGTGTGATTACACACACTTTAGAATGCTGCAAGACTTAGAAAGGTAGAAAATAAAAATTATATAAATTATTAGCAAAAATCTGTCGCTAATAGCGTTTATTTATACGAATAAGAAGAGAAGTGTAGAAATAATTCAACCTGTGAAGGATATCAATAAGAAAGTTGTCATTAAAATAACTTTCAGCAATGACATCACGCGCGTGCTCGTGTCAGAACATTTTGACAGTGTGTGACAATTGAACAAAATGCACAATACTAAGATCGTATCACCGACTGACAATCAACATGAAAACTCTATTGGAAATTGTTTTGTAACATTTATTGAAAATACGAGGGACAGTGTAAAAAAGAATGGACACATTTTTAAAATGAAGACTCAAGAGGACAAAACCTTTTGAGTTAGTGTAGTGTTAGATAAAAATCCAATAAGTGAACTATTGACTAAAATCACGTGAACTAAGTGACATTTACTTAAGAGACTAAGATAGTGCCAGTGGACATTTTCTTAGAAGTAATAAAATTAGAAGTTTTGGTTAACTTAAAATTACTTATTAGCCTTATGTTTAGACTAAATTGTAATAATGCTGACTTACTAATGTACTTAGAACCTTGCAGAAAAAAAAATCCAAGCCTTGTCTTATTATAACCAATATGGATCACAGGGAATGGGAAGAATGAAATGAAAATATTTTTGGGAGTAAAATATACATTAAGTGGCCCGTCCGCAAGCTTGATACCGTTCAACTATTTCTAGCATTAATCATTTATTATTGTTATTGTAACAGCTCATGATTCTAACAATTCTAGTGACTAACAGTTCTATCCGTGTACAGTCCTGTTTGAGGTCGATAACAGTGGCCATTGGAAACCACGGCCACTATATTCAAATTCAATTCAAATTCAAATTCTTTTATTCATTATAATTTCATTGGCCCGTTGGCGCAGTGGTTAGTGAACCTGACCGTTGCGCCGGGGGTCGTGGGTTCGATTCCCATCCAGAATAAATATTTGTGTGATAAACACAGGTATTTGTTTCGTGTCTGGGTGTAAAAAACTAAAGTAATTTATATAAGTGTATATTTCTATGTATATAGGTAGTTTATCAGCCGACTGGTTATCGTAACACAAGCTCTCTTGATGCTTAGTATGGGATCAGATGACCGTGTGTAGAGATGTCCCAAGATATTTATTATAAGGTATATACATACACTCAATGAAGGTCATGTTTTAATAATTTTTTTATACCTTATACTTCGGATTTGTGCTTGTGATTACTGTTTGCTCATTAATTATTCTTTTTATATAAAAGAACAGTGTCTTCTTTCAAAAGAGAAGGTACTAGAACATGCTGCAAATGTTCTTATTGCTACTTAAAATGACTGATAATTGATGTCACCAACGATCTTTCTCACAGTAACTCAAACACTCGATCGAATACGAAACCCTAGATTTACTAACAATATGAATGGATAATAACTTGACCAATGCATCAAGTCATGGACCCGCAATATAAATCGAAGAGCCAAACAAAGCGCTTCATTAGAATACGAATAGTATATTTGAATGCAAAACACCATTAGCGACAACGATTGGCAATAGTGAGCGCTTCTACAACTGGAGGTCACCTCGTCGATGATAGAACACGTTAGGGACTTGTCGTATACAGAGTACAAACTGGAATTATTCAGACAAGACCGAATAGGCACTTTCTAGGCGAGCGTGCTACATTCTAGGCTACATTTCGCTTACCGTCTAGTGAGATTGTAGTCAAACGCGAAGCTATTGTTATTGAAAAAAAGAAAATATATATGTACAGGATAACATCCCAAATTACGTAGGTTTTTCTGAATAGCCTGACTAAGCTGAGTCTGAGTGCCGACTCGTCCTCGCAGTGATTAGTGGGAGCTCATGAAAAGGGCCTCGAAAAGGTCCAAAACTAGTGAACTATGACGTAGACCATAGTAATCGTAAGAAAAGAACCAATTGGACATGGATGGGTTGATAATGAATAGAATAAAAGGAAAAGAAAGTAGTTGGAGACATTTTGAATATACGTTGTTCACCAGTCAACATCAATAGCATTTTTTGATGTTCATGAAGGAACCAGTAAAAAGTTAGATACCTAATATTTAATATGACTGCGTTAAACCATGTGAAAGGGTGCACTTCAAAAGTAGAACGCACTGATGTGTCATTAGGTCACCGACAATAAATAGTAAACTTTGAAATTGCCCTTAAGGCACTTTCACACGACCGATGCTCACATTGGCGTCACGGTAAAGCAATAACTGTCTCTGTTGCTATGAATATAAATGTTCTTCACTTGCATTAATTATTGTATTTCTTCACTTGTATTAATTATTAATTAATAATTGTATTCATTACCGTCTCGTTCACCCCGCAACAGTGCGGCAAAACAGTTACTTACCAAATGGCATTATTATGTCACACACAACGGCAACGCTATTGGTTGGCGGCCAAACGCCTCTGGGCATGCACGGGATCGCTATTAACGGGATTATTTGTGATCTTGCAATTGGCGCTACGACCACAGAGATATTAATAAGAGAATACTACAAAAGCGGTGAAAAGAAAAGAACTAACTAAGCTAAGAATCAAGCCACAGTTTTTATCTCTCAGATTTTTGAGCGAATCAGTAATTTGTTCTACAGTCAACTAAGTAAACTGCAAACTCATCTAAAACAAAAGACGCGAGACGAAATATGAAAACAAACAAAAGATGTATTAATATGTAGTATTCCAACCCAATACAGTACAAGTTTAGTCGATGTGCAATTTTTACCAAGATTAAAGAATCATTTACGTTTCGTCGATCCCTTTGTCTTGCTCATTTAATTACAAAAATGCCGGAACGTCCGTCTATTTTTAGAACAAGACCAAAGAGACGACGCTAACAGGTAGGTATGTGAGAACCGCCGCTACGCATACATACATACATGCATATATACATACAAACATACACACATACATACTTACATACATACATACATACGTAGCCAGCATAGAAGTCTAAAAGAATAAAAACAAATACTAATTGCACTTTTTTAATGAGCAGATTAAAGCAAGTGTTTGGAGCGGTGATGACGTCATTGCCAATATTTATATCGTACCACTTATCACAACTGACCATTCAATCGATACAAAACAATATCTATATAATTGTATCGGACATAAATTAAACATATTAACATACTGATAGATACAAAACTAGTTTCGCTAATCGACACGTAGGGGCATGTAGTGTTGTAATATTGAATTATTTGGGTTAGAAACATTCAGTGAGGCGTAAATGTGATAAAACGCGAAATGATAAAAAACACTTCATTGTTATGAAAATGTGTTTATAACAAAAACAAGAATATTCAGTTGAACAACTAGAACTTTATGATTTATCGATTCTACGATAGGACATACGATAGGACCTACTAGCCATCATTACCTTATTTTGGAAATGCATGCGATTTCACACTATCATTACGTATCTTTATAGAATAGTTATCATTTTATATCACGGTAGTGGAAAATGTTAGTCAATTTTGTATAACAATGAAAGTGTAATCCACTCATACTATTTACAAATCAGAAACTGGGTGATTCGGGTGTCAGGTGTCTTCGAAACCGGCATGTGCATATGGGGAATGTAGGAGAAGCTCATCAGGGCTGTGAGGATAGATATTTGGCACTCAGTGCTCTCTGCCTACCCTGTAAGTGACCTGATATGACGTGAAAATTGAATTATTTATTATAATGCAAAACACGTAACAATGTGTCGTTTACTCCACATAAGTCAACTCATGCGCAAATTTGTCGTGAGATAAATATGTAGATAGGATTGTTATTACCTATTATATTAATAAGTAGATAGGATTGTTATTACCTATTATATTAATATGTAGATAGGATTGTTATTACCTATGATATTAATATGTAGATAGGATTGTTATTACCTATTATATTAATATGTAGATAGGATTGTTATTACCTATTATATTAATATATAGATAGGATTGTTATTACCTATTATATTATATTAATATGTAGATAGGATTATTATTGTTATGTTTAAAGAGGGAAGCGAATATTTTGTGCGGGGTTCGGTACTAGCTATTGGCTGTTGAACCTACATATGTATTTCTGTACTTTCGATCACTTAACTACGTCTCTCGAGCGAGCTTCACATCAGTCTCACGAAAGTGCAATTGTAGTAAATGTTAAAAGATTACAGTTTCCACAAAACACCAAACTGACCTTAGTATTGTCCAGTAACGTACCGTAAATAATAACGTTCCTATTATAATAGCAAAATTGGAACACGACGCGTGCATTTCCAAAAAAAAAATTGGTTAAAAATGTATCATTCAACACGGCTTTAAATCGCCCAATCCATTTTCACCTCGATACGCATGCGAAATGAAATACTTTCGCACAATAGCACTATTTTAATGCGAACGTTAAATCATACGCCACATTCCCACAGTTGCCGTGTTAAAAAATGGCGGCAAAGCGTCAATAATCTTCAATTTATATTGCGTACATTCGATTAATTAATTGATTCAATTACAACCAGTCAAATAAAATTGAGTCCTCCCCGTAACGAAATGGAATTTTGTATACTGCGTATAATTTAAATTTTATGCTTTAAGGGTAAAAATAATTGATTTGAATCGATAACGCTCCGTGAGCATTTTTTGAAACAATCAGAATATTTTTCAATTGTATTTAAGTTGCACAGCGTTTGTAATAGATACTACATATTTATCAAGTTTTGCTAATAACGTATGATACCAATCGAATAAATATTTTTTAAATGCCTTAGTGTAACTATTATAAAACTTCGTCTCTTAAATATGCACCGTGTTTTCATTCTCAACACGTTTCCAATCATCTAAAGTCATAGTCGTTCGGTCTGTGTCGTTTCTTTGAATAACTTAACGTGAGATATGTGAGCTAAGATAGAGTCACAAGAAATAAAAGTTGAGTTCCATCAATTGCGACGTAAAACCACTCGTCGACGTTACACGGGCCCGTCACTCCATCGCCATAAATACAATAAAGCGAAACAAACAAAAACCAACAGACAAGTAGAAAACACAATTACTAAAAGGAACCCACCCCACCGACCTTTCATTTGTGACCTTCCCTCTCAAGAATTCGCACAATAACTGTAACACCCTAACCCTTATTGGAAACGCAACAACCCGTACCTACCCAACCTACCCTCTCTCGTTTACAATACAAATAATAAAAACTTACATACGTATTATATCGTGCACATATTGTTACGTTGGTACAGAAGCAATATATCTTAAGTGAAACTTCTTTTCAAGCTTAAGAAACAAAACTCATGAGTACTGTCAAACGTAATCCCAAAACCAACGTTTCCATTATCCATCGAAAACAAATACAATTTCATCATTGTATACATAATTCCTTCTAAATGTTTGACAAAAACTGTACGTTTTAGATAACCGGCGCTTGCGCTTCTTTATTTAATACGCATCATTTGGGGTCAAAATCATACTTTTAATATCCTTGCTATGAGTATATTATTTGAAACTGAGCGCGTCAACAGCCATAACAATATTCATACGGTCATAGAGCGAGCGAAACATACTTTGTAAACTAGTAAGAAAAGTGCCGTTAAGTTACACCAATGGTAATAAAGGTTGAACAATGCAATTCATTCCTATTACTCTTCAATGAGTTCTCATATAC
>DVPD01000513.1:0-11168 GCA_018237605.1 Apyrrothrix (Melanopyge) sp. n. Burns01
CGGAGGACCATTGACCGTTCAGCATGGGCAACTCGAACATACAAATCCATTAAAACAAAATACAAAGTAAAAATACTATTTGGTATATTATATAGCAGATATGTAGCCCACATAAAATCTATCAAAGCGGTATATCTACAACGTCACAAATTATCGTACACATAATAATATATTAGTGCAAAATGAACCACCAGTCACAAATCACAGTCCACTTAAATTCTCGATTTCACTAAGTCTTGTAATTTATATTTAAAATAGTAGTTAACATATCGATTGCGAACGAAAAGGAAATACAAGCGAGTTTTGAAAATGAAAAAAAAAAAACAACCCCGCAGCGAGGGCGTTGAATAAATGCTTCTGCGACGACTACAAAAGTAATAATTTTTAGTTCCAAACGGTCACAAGACAGTGACGGCTGGTAATTATTATACATTAGACTAAATTAATTTTTCTTTACCAAATACTAATGCTAAATTAACACATCGAAGAGAATTGAAGTTCGTATTCGTGAGTAATGATTATCGATTAGAAACGGAAGCGCAAAATATTCCTTGAGCAGTGAAAGGCATCAGTCGAACCTAACTAGTAAAAGACACCCGCCATCTTTCCATACCCATGTTGAATGACGAAAACATAATTAAGATTTATCTATATAGCTATAAAAACGTGACATAATATTCATACATATATATGTATATATATTTATGTATATGCATGTAATGTGTTTAACAAAGCAATAATGAGTCTGAAATAAAGTTTACAGTTCAAATTGTATTAAAAATGAACATCCGAAATTTCGATACGAGACTCTCGAGGCTTTCATATGTGTCGTATGAATATATATATTTGTAGCTGTCCCCTTTATCTTCCATATACTGGGTGGGTCCTACCATCTTTAAAACACGCAGCATCCATTGTTTTTGGGAACTCTTTGTTCAATGCTTCGTCGTTTGAAATTTTGAATCTATTTTTATTTCCAACATGACTATCTCGCTCGCACACACACACAAATATAATAATTTGTGCTAACAACAGCGCTCAAAACGAAGGTAGGAAGCAGAACAGAATGGCGTATTTGGATAAGTTTTGAACGTTTTTCAACAAATTTAAATAGAATTCGATATATTTATAAGTCAATCATTTAAGTAAATTCGGATTGGCTTCATTTAATACATACGTACCATTAAAAATGTGTTTTTTTATACACAAGTGAACAACTACCGTTAAGATTAAGATACACGAGCAATATTACCTAATAACTTTGGATTATACAGGGACAACTATAAATACAACTGGAACAAGTTGTGTGCAACTAACGGTTCTCGTTCAAGGCAATTCCTGGGTCGGCAACACTCGCGAAACGTTAAATTTCCAGAGTTCAAAAATAATGTTCTTATTATCGTTACTCACTACGTACTAAAACTAATTTCATGCAAATTAAAGTAGATATTTCCACCACATGCTAGCTCGATAAGTCAGTGTTAAAACAACGTGGGCAGCGCAAGCTGCACGCTACTGCACGCGTGGGACTGCACTACGTCCCAATAATAACGAACGTGAGTACTAACGGCACGCGACATCCGCCGCGCGATATTAGGATGTGTGCTCTCACGGCCACTACGATACGAGTACAATAAGCCTAGCACCCCCATGATATACATACTGCTATGTAATCATAGCCCGCCTAACGTGTGCGTTTAAGGGGCTCGCTCCCGCCCCGCGCCCGCCCCGCTCCCGCAACGCTCCCGCCCCGTTCCCGCACCGCTCCGGCCCCGCGCCGGCGGCGCCCGC
The DNA here is from genome assembly GCA_018237605.1 of Apyrrothrix (Melanopyge) sp. n. Burns01. Classification (NCBI taxonomy): domain Eukaryota; kingdom Metazoa; phylum Arthropoda; class Insecta; order Lepidoptera; family Hesperiidae; genus Apyrrothrix; species Apyrrothrix (Melanopyge) sp. n. Burns01. The sequence goes on from DVPD01000513.1 coordinate 1,792, forward strand.
TGACGTACAGTTACAAACGGAGTGTTACAAAAGTGTGTCGGTATACTAATTCCCTCAGCAGTCTGTTGAGTGTGGTGTGGCGGCGCGAGGCGGCGGCGCGGCGCGGCCCGGCGAGCCCTAATGTCTTCCCGACCCGTGTGACATTGGTTCCCCTGCAAACAAAATTACCTTTACTGGATTGTTGATTTGTTATGAAATTTGTGGGTAAGTTTAGAACATGTTCGAAAACATCTGGAGAAAGACGAATATATAAGTACAATATTAAACACCAACTTAGGCCCTCAGATACTAGACACAGACGTGACCCTTTATATGAGACCTTAAATACGTCGATATGCTAGAGATCTATCACAGGCGTTGGCACGAATAGACTGGTTTACACCCTCACAGTCGGACCTAAACACTAACTAGACACCTCTAAAATTAAACAAAATCATGATTAATTACGCGTTTAAAATACACCGACTCACCATAATAGCGCGATGGGCGCAGTTTATATGCCGCACATGGCGGACAGCCGCGCGCCGAGCTGCATGGGGAACTGCTCGGCGAAACGGCGCCAGTTTTCCTCGCCCACCTGGTTCTTGAACCCGTGCAGGATCTTGGTGAACATCTCCTTGAGGTCGTCCTTGGGGTGCGACCACGAGGCGACTGCGTCGCAGAAGTACATGAAGTCGGACACCACGCCGCCCGGGTTCACCTGGATCATCTGGCAGATGCCGCGGAAGGCGGAGTCCTTCTCGTCGTTGTCGCGGATGTTCCGCAGCGACGTGCACCTACACACGCGATCGTTCTGTTCAGTACAGCGCGCTCCACGACATCTAAGCATCGAACCATTACAGACTAAAACCACAGTGGACATGCCCTTAGGGCATCCTTTTTATTAAGCGGTGATATTTAGCATATATTGTACAATCAAAAGTTCTGTATATGGTTCGATACTTTAATCGACTTTATAATATATTCAAAATATATTAAGATGTCCTTAGAGAGATTCGTCAAGAAATTCTTCTACAAATCGCCTCCGATTGGGACATTGTAGATACGATATTATTGTGTGACGCAAAAAAACAATATTTGGTATAAAACATTAGAGATATTGAATCTCGATATTTGATCATTAATGTGATTTTTTTGTAAAAATTTTAATTATTAATCTCAATAAGCTCTTTAAAAATACAGTTACATATTGCTCGCATCACAACGTTCTAAAATTTGATTTTCAAAATTAGAAGTTATGGATTCTATCGTCAAACCAATCAGATGCGACTATTTATCAATCGTTCAACAAAATAAATACCTAATCTCTCCAAAAAAAAGTCGAAAAGTGCACCAAAATAAATTTAGTAGGTATAGTTATAACACTAAAAATAAAAGAAAGCAAATTGAAATGAAAGTTTAAGACTATTGTGTATGGTGTGTATATATATAGTTTATATTAAAATGAAGGATAGTGAATTAAGTGACTGTCACGAAAAGAAAATAAACTCAAATTTATGAGTCCGGAAAACTGAAGACAAATCTGATTTTTCATACAACTTACTGTTATTTCCTAAGATGTTTTTATAAGTAAAAGATCAATGCGTATTATAAAAAGTTTGCATTCATAGAGTAACAAATCAAATTTGTCTCACAGCTTAGATTAAAATAATACTTAATATAAAATTTTGCAGCTGAAATATTTTAGAAAGCGGATGGTGTTCAAGATATTATAAAATACACCACTGAAAATAATATAATCAAATAAATACCACCCCATAACTCAGTGATAATTTCAAAGTGTGGCCATATACTGTTAAACAGAACCAATATCACATCGTCATGCTGGGAAAACATAAACAACGATAACTAATCAGGTAAAAACAACATATTAATAATAAGCCACGAACAAACACCATCCACAATCGAAAAACAATACTGATTAATAACTTATTAAATATAGAACGTAATTATAATAATAATAATATAAAGTAATAATAAAAAAAATGACTACAGACCACTGGCGGACAAATTGATGTAAAACGGGTGCGACGTCGTGGGGGCACACATAACCTAGCCGACCGATAGTAATCGCTACACGCCACGACATACCGAGAACAAAACCAAGAAAACAAATCAACAAACCATCCAAAATATAGTTAAATTACATAATTCAACAGCAACAAATTGAGTGTTACAAATATAAAAAATTGTGATACGATTTGTACTACATAACAACTATCAAATAAATAATATATGTATAGAATATTTAAAAGACGGCATAGGGGCTGGCAATACAGAGACAACTCCAATATAACACAGCAACACCCACGCCACCTTGTCGTCCAGAAACACACTTCAGGATTATATGGTGACTACTTTTGCATTAACAGAATATATATATACATTAATCCCCAAATAAAATTTACATAAAATATAGTGTGTATTATAATATGCTAATAATTTCCTGGCAATCGTTTCGATTTCATATTAAAAGTATATAAATCAAGGGGATGTTAGTACTTAAAAAGGGCTATTAATAGACATACATTTACAACATGTACATAATATACTACTACAAACTTACATAATATATACTTATATAAAGTATGTTAACTCAGCGAATATACAGTTTAGTACATTAGAAATTAATAATTAAAAACTAATTTAAATTAGGGATTAAGTAACTAATACTGTAATATTTTTTGTTATATATAATCTGGATCATGGCAAGAATTATTGAGGGCAGACAAAAAAAAAAGAAAAAAAAACAGTTATGATGAAAAGTGATAAACATATGAAGCAGTGAAGGATAATACAAATACATGGTATAATACACAGAATAACATGACTGCCACCAAAAATATTCCTTACAGAAAATGCACTAGCAAAATAATATGAACGATCTTCAATTTGAAATGTTAATAATATACAATTTATTTGTTATCATCAAGTATGTCAATGTTTGATATTATGAGGATTATTTGACAGTTAACACAACATCAAGCGCCATTCACACTTACCTGTGTTCTCGAGTAGGGTTTTTGGGGTATTCGGCCTGTTGATAATATCCACTAAGTGATTCAATACAAGTGGTATGTACTTAGAAGTTTCCGGCCCTGAAATTGAAAACTTTTGTTTTTTGTGTGTTTCTAGTGCTTTTATTTATATTATTTATTACAATGATACTACAATTTACTATAATATAATTCAATCTTTTATTTATAATCTTTCAGTTACAAAACCTTCACTAAGGCGACAAAATGAACAGCAAGTTACTCATCTTAATGTAATATTTTCTACACAAGGGAAGTGTATAAAATATTATCTATAAATGTAACATTTTGTTGCACTTCTATTAATTCAGATTATGGTATTTTGAGACTTATCTATATGTCTTTCTTGCAAGGATTATTTATATAAGGTTTTAAGTAAGTGAGCTATATAGTGAAAAATCTGATCACAAACAATCGTTAATCGAAGGTCAGTTCCAAAAATTATATAGATGTACAAATGTTAAAAATACATCAAACTTTTCAATCAGATTTATGAGTGATTGAAGTATTTCTGGACAAAAACAAACAAATGAAGTACATCTCAGTTTAAAGAGAGAAAACATTTTACTTACCTAATTTAATGCTAATTTCGCCGATGGCCCAGGTAGCGTTGTTGCAGACAGAGATGAGCTCAGGGTTGAGGTTCATTCCTAGGATGGGCAAGAACTCTGGGATGTACGGATGGACATGTTGGAAGCATGCCTTCGTTAGATCCCCGAGTAGCGCAAAGGACGATTGGCGAACCTATTTCAAATCAAAACCACAAGTCAAGTCATTTGTTTAATGTAAAGGATATGAAATTCCCTTTACCCAACTGTGTTAGTAGTTGATGGAGATATATATTACACATACTTTTATATTTATATACTAAAATATCACATGGTGCATTTGAATATATACTATAGGTGAGATATATATAGGTGAGAAGAATATTGATTTATATGTTCATTAGACACAGAATTGTAAACATATTTTAATAATTTGATTAAACAATTGTCACATAATTATACATTAATTATTGCACATTATTATTGTGTTAGACTTATGATTTTAGTTATTTTAGGTTAAGCATACATAATACATAATTTTAAAACTAAAAATATTTAAATACATAACCTATATAAATTAATAAAATAATACATCAATACTATATTGTAATTAAACAAAAATAAATAAATAAAGATACATTAAATATTTATGTTGCTCCACACACTAACAGACATATAGACCCTAAGCACCCCCTGGTGTAAGTAAAGCGGTCTACATACAAGGTATACCTCAGGCATGGGGTCCTGCATGCACTGATAGAGCAGCTGCATGAGATTAGAATTGTGTACCAGGTGGTCTATGTGGCCATCAAGCCCCTCGGCCAGACCACTCAAAAGATCCAGTGCGACAATCATAAAATCCTTGTCTGGTGCTTCAAATTGCTCTGGGCTTTGTGTATTTGCCTAAAAACACAGAAAACGAATAATTAAAAAAAGATGATGTGGTAAAGATCCCCTAGTAGTTGTTAAGACATAACACATTTGTTAATATACTAATAAATTCAATATGCTTATATAATGTTGACTGTCTCGTCTGTTGAGGCTACAGACGCAACTGCTGATCAAGAGGTCCTGAGAGAGTTCTGTGAGATTGGTTAGCTCGCCGGGTCAGGTACTCTCGGGGTTATTCAAATTTGAAATTCATAGTAGTAGCTTGGAGCCTGGATTTGTGCCTAGTGTATGACAAAATACTGACCTCCTACTCTATTAGTGGGATGTAATTACATCTGGTGAAATGTGAGGGTGTACTACACTCTGCTGATTATACCTACATACCTCATTCAGGACTCTAGGAGTGATGTTATATTCTGTTTAATACACTATATATAATACAATCAACATTCATTAAACATACTCACAATATTCTGATTAAGTGTTTGTTCAATAAGTGATACACATCTCCTGAATACAGGTTCACAGTATGGTAAGAATCCCGATTGAAGTGCTGTGGCCACTGAAGAGAGACACTGTAAAAACACATATTCATATGAAATAAATAATAGTTGACAATTTTAAAGGATCTTTGATTTCATTTGGTATGGTATGGTTGGTGATTGGTCTGGATATTCATTATTATTGAACCGTGACCAATAAATTCTCCACTTAACCCATTGAAGTTAGTAAAATAAAACAAACCATTCATAAAAGATAAGACAACAAACCTCAAGTAATGGAAATAGATCCTTATCTTCATCCTTCAAAACATTCCATTTGGTGATAAGTGGAGGCATCAACAAGTTTATGTACTCTGGCTTGTTGAGGTGGTGTCCCACTGAATCGGCAAGCGTGCCAATCGCGTCATACAATATGAGCAAATTTTTGTGTTGATATCTGCCAAACGCGTATACGAGTGTTTGTAGAATATGACCGAGGTATGGTACAAGTTCTGTGCAAGCTTCTTCCTCAAGGGTGGCAAAGGCTGAACATGCCGCTTCTTGTACACGTTTGTTGTTATCTAGGACACGTTTTAATAGCTGTAAAAATAAGAGATGTAAATGAAAAATTCTTTCTGTTTGTATTCATATCAAACCCTTAGATAACAAGTATTAATTACAGTTTTTTAATAATGAAATTTCACATGTCCATTCCTCTGACGCCTCAAAATTATATTGAATATAAACATTGAAGATACATTTATCAGTGTATACGTTTTTGAAATTAACAAATCGTGGCTAAGCAACATCCGAGGGTGTTTAGATATCTCAAGTGCCACCGAACTTTTCAGCTTAGCAAAGGACCGAACCAAATATGCGGAGCCTACTGCCAACCTTCAGTAGTTGGAGAAGCACAATAAGAAAAAGAAAAAGAAATCTAGTGTCTCCTATGTAAATAAATAATATGAAAGTACCAACCTCGGTCATGACTGGGCGGAGGTAGAGATCATGGGACTGCGAGACAATCCAGTGAGAGTAGCGCGACAGAGTCCAACAGGTGATTGCACGCACAAGAGCTTTCCGCTCCGCCAAACACGACACCAGGTACGGCACCAGGTCGGGCAAGTGCGGCACCATGCCGCCCATACAGCCGTCCGCCACCGCACCCAGCGCTAAGATACCACTCTCCTATAACAAATTAATGCCTTCAATCAATTTACTTAAATATCAATAATGAAACACAAATCAAGATTATTGAGGTTTATTTGACGCTACTTTATTAATGAATTCCCATGAAAAGTTCAGATATTTCCAAGAAAAAGAAATAGGAGGGCTCCCTTTATAAACGTATTATAGCCACGATACAACGCAAACAGAAGATGTTAGCAAGGTGTAAGTCTGCACCGAAATTAACGAAGGTTCCATTAAGAATAAAACATACCTTTATGACCCAATCCTCGTGAAACAGGGTCTCTTTGAGGATGGGGAAGAGTACGGGCAGCAAGTCTGCGCCGAACACGTTGGCGAGGACGTCGAGCGCCGCGGCGCTGCACTTGCGGAGGTTCCAGTCCGACAACGAGCCGTCGTCCGCGTCGCCGCCGCCGTCCTCGTCGTCGTCTGAATCGCCACCGCCCGACATGTTGCTGTCTCCTCCTCCCGCTAATATAAACATTCAAAAACTATAGTAACACTGTCTAAAGTGCAATGCTACAAAGACTATTCGTCATCATCATCATCACCCATTATCATTCCTGTTGGACATGGTTGTCCTCTCAAAATGTGATGGCCATATAGATTATTAACAAAAATTATTAGACAATAAAAAAAAATATTTTCTAAGGTAGGTGATGTCTGCCAACCCGCACTTGGCCAGCATGGTATACTATGGCCTTAACCCTCACATGTGCCCGGTGTATGGCAATAGACTCACCACCTATTCCATATCGGGACTTAAACGTAACTGGTGAAACGTGGGAGTGTACTACACTCCGCTGCCTGCCTCTTCGGGGATTACATGCGTGATGTTACGTATCAGACTATAAAAAACAGTAAACACATAACATCTAGGGTGACACTACGACATACTTATTATAAGCAATGGAACTTGTTGCCCTCAAAGCTTAGAAGATCGTTGTATCAACTTATGGGACTCACCGTTGTGTTTGATGGTGTGCGAGCGGGGCTTGTGGAAGCGCGGGCGGATGTCGGACTCGCGGTCGGGCTCCGCGTCGTCCGCGTCGTCGTCGCGGTCTCCCCGCAGCAGGATCACATCCATTTCGGAGTAGCGCATACCGCGCACTAGCACAGGCAACAACACTGGCAGTCGGGGCCCAAGAACCTGGTGACAATGAAAAAAAACACATTAAAACGCAACATCACACCTGTAATCCTCAGAGAAGTAGGCAAAGGAGTGCAGTGCACTCCCATGTTCCACCAGTTACATTTACGTTCCAATATGGTTCTAAAAAAACACATTACATGTAAATAAACCAGATATAAACAGCTTTATGAAATTGTTAAAGGCCTGTTTTATTAATTATAACTTTACAGAACTGTAAAGGGATAGTTTAAAGAAATAGTCTCATAAGGACTGCCTTGTTGATTGAGTAGGTGCAAGCGTGGTTGGGGTGGTCGGGTGGGTTGGTTACTATTGAACTTTTAAAATATATTTTCTAGTTAACATTTCTAGTAGTAGCTCAAAGTGTGGATTATTCTATGGTGGGATACCTCTTCAGAAATTACAGATTTTGAGTGTCCATTTAATCACTATTATGGCTATATTTATCAAAGGGACACTTCTACTTCACAATAACTTATTCACATGTTATTGTTAAGTAGTATTATGAACAGTAATGAGTGTAAAATAAAATCAATATATGGCAATAAAGACAGTGAATCAGATAAAGTTATCTATGTGGATCAAAGCAAATTCGGAAAAATAGTGTTCACATCTCATTGGAACAACATTCATCTAAATTGGAACAACATTGAACAATTGGTGAGAATAAACATTTGGTGGCAGTGGAATGATGTTGTACATGTAATGTTAAACACACTAAAGTACTTCTTCTTTTCTGCCCCTGTTATTTAAATGTAATATCACACATGTAATCCCCAAAGAGTTAGGCAGAGAAGTGTGGTACACTCCCATGTTTCACCACTTATTTTTACATCCCTATAGCCTATTGCCCTACACCAGGCACAAATCTAGACTATGAGTCACTACTAGACTTACTCTAGAAAATTTAACTTAGATAAATCCAATAATATCTGTTCCTGCATTTGAACCCAATATCTCACTAGCAGCAAACATGCTTTTAACCACTCAATCAACCAAACAGTTAACTGTTATTTATAGCTGTTTAAATATTTATACATTAAAAAAATTCTACAACCCTCTTAACAAATTAAATGTACTATTGATTTAAAAATATTTCACAGGATATTTACTGTAGTATTAGAGTAAACAAAAATTTTACAAGGCCATGACATAAATGCATTGAATTAAAACACGATCAGGTGTCTATCAAGTAAAATTAATTCATGTTTTCCTTATCTGATATTTTTGTGTCCAATTATGTGTCATTAGCTTTAAATAATGTATTATCACACCTGTAATCCCCGAAGAAGTAGGCAGAGGAGTGTAGTACACCCCTGTTTCACCAATTACTTTTACGTCCCAATATGGAATAGGTGGTGAGTCTATTGGCATACACCGGGCACTAAATCAGACTCCGAGCTCCTGCTGGAAAATGTAAATTAGAACAAGCGAAATTATCCGACCCGGTATTCGAACCCCAGGACCTCCAACCAACACGACCAACGAGGCAGTCTTGCTCTGTCACTTCGGTGCAATACAAGCGTGATGTTATCTGTGTGCGGTGTCCAGGGGCATGGATGCGTTCGGGCGCGTGTGGGACCTGCGCACCGGGCGCTGCGTCATGTTCCTGGAGGGGCACCTGGGCGCGCTGCTGGCCGCCGACTGGAGCCCCGCCGGCCACCAGCTCGCCACCGCCGCCGCCGACCACCAGGTGCCCGCTAAAGCTGTCTTATTTCTGTCGTTCTTGTCTTGACTCCTGCACCAGCCCCCACCTCACATGTTTGGCCGAGACCGGTGAGTCTGGCTCTCCCTCGGCGCCCGCGTCCGTCCAGGATGTAGTCTTCAACTAAAACCTTCGTGGTGATGTCGGCAGGTGAAGATCTGGGACCTGAGGAGGCGCTCTGCGGTGTACACCATCCCGGCGCACACGCACCTCGTCAGCGGTGAGAATTTGGATAGTCAGTACGCTTTAGAGAGGACCTGGGCTCAAATCTCAGGCGGTACTATTAGATTTTTCTAACTTATATTATCTAGTAGTGACTTGGAGTCTGGATCAGTGCCCGGTGTATGGCAATAGACACCACCTATCCCATATTGGGAC
>DVPD01000514.1:0-11166 GCA_018237605.1 Apyrrothrix (Melanopyge) sp. n. Burns01
CTTGGAAGTACAGTTTAGAGAGAAGACCGTAACCTTCAGGTCCGTAGCGCTGACGAACGAATGTTCCAATTTGGTACGCACGTCGTTTACCTGCCTGTGGGAATGGGTGGATATATTTTAATTAATATTTTTGTAATAAAGTTCCGTACACGATTTGGATGTTAGACATTTTTGATCGTGTTTTTCGAGAGGAGACTTTTCCAATGGTGGTACGACAAGATGGTTGAAGATGATATGTGGCAGATAAATATGCGATTTTAATGAGATTATTTGTATTTTGATAATGATTGTCCACTAATAGGGTTAACTAAATCTGTTCAAAAGTTCGTTTAAAATAATCTACCAGCTTTTTTTGCCCATGTATGAAGTAATAACTAATTGCTCATGAAAAAAGACCAAACTCAAAAGTAGATTCTACCAAGGCTATTGATACGGAAACAAAGAGTAAGGAAATGGATAAAAAAGTGCCAAGAGCGCAACTTCGACCAAACAGTCAATAAACATTAAGATAATTTACGTTGACATAGATTAGTTTCTTATAACTGGTTCGTTTAACTAAATTAAAATGAAATTAAGAGACTTTAGGTATCAAGAGTTTAAATGTGTCGCTTAGGCCATGAGATTCGTGTTATTGTAAATCGTTATACCACGCGGAGAGAAGGTAAAAATCGCCGACGATTTGATATAATATACGTGCGAGTGTATTGCAATCCTCTGTCTACCTCTTCGGGGATTATAGGCGTGATGTTCTGATGATTCTCTATGTATATATTTTTTTAAATCTTTAAATCTGTCTGCCTTGAGTAGATCTTAAAGACCTTCCACCATGTGAATTGAACTTTAATGTATTATCTTTCTCTTCTTAACAGGTGAAACGTGGGAGAGTACTATACTCCTCTGTCCACCTCATTGATATGTGTGTGCTTGATTGATATATGTGCTTTCGAATTCTTTGAGTATTTATCATAGTTATCTTTTACAGTCTTCATATCAAATATCACTCGAGTCACGTTTGAGACAAACAATAATGTCGTCCATGACCTTTTATTTCAGTGATAAGACGGGAAGGTGACTTTTTATACGCTACATTGTTACGAGTACAATCAACTAGGTGTAATAACGTAAAACGTAACATCACGCTTGTAATCCCTAAAGAGGTAGGCAGAGGAGGGTAATACACTCCCATGTTCCACCAGTCACGCTTACGTTCCACAATGGATTACATGGTGAATGTATTGCCATACACGGGGCACAAATCCAGACTCCGAGCCACTACTATAAATTCTAGATTTTAGAAAAATCCAATAGTATCCGACTCGTGATTTAGACCCCTGGACCTCTCGATCGGCAGTCGCGCTTGCAACCAACACGACCAATGGGGCCGTCAAACGAGGTGTAATAAATATCTCGCCACTTCTCTTACGGATTAGACAGAAAGCACCGAGTTCCAAATTGGTATTCTTTTATAGACTCGACGTGTCACTTTTACATCCACCACTGTCGTAAAAATAAATAGGTTTGAATCTTATGAGATTGCACATAGTTCAAGGGATAACACATGTAATTGGCAGTGTAAAGAAAATTTTGATTCCGTCCAAAATAATGAATAATCATCTCATACGGCACTAAAACCGACTTTAACGACATCTTTGGGCCTCTTGTGGTGTTTTTTCCATTAGCGGTAGGCTCGCGTTTAATTGTAATCTTACTTGAGGTAAACAAGAGCCGCACACTTGCCTAGATGGTGCCTAACTAACTTGTCTTGAACAGGTTAAGGAATAGTGCGTTTATGGTGCAGCTTTAGAACAAGTTTCTACCAGCTTCTAAATCATATGATCTTGTATTCTTACATTAGTCAATCCTTCGAGACCTTCAATGTACGTGAGATTCTTCAGCTTGTCCGGTTCATTGGAGAGAGATAACTCATCAGCGTCTGGCGTCCTCTCACCATGTCGGTTCACCTGAAAATAACATGAAACCAATTAAAAACCTAATACGTAACATCATGCCTGTAATCCCCGAAGAGGTAGGCGGAGAAATGTAATACACTCACGTTTCACCAGTTATGTTCACGTCCCAGTATGGAATAGGTGGTGAGTCTATTGTCATACACCGGGCACAAATCCAGACTCCGAGCCACTACTAGCAATTCTAATTTTTAGAAAAATCCAGTAGTACCCGACCCGGTATTTGAACCCAGGACCTCTTGACCGGTAATCGCGTTTGCAATCAAATGTTTTGTCACAATTGCATCATTAGGTAGACTATCGACGATTAAATAACTCAACCCGGAAGAAAATTTGAAGTATGGAGAAAATCGAGCATCGGATACAACCATTTTTAAAATTCTGCATGACCATTTTGGCATGATTAAGGTCAGCGCGCGGTGACTGCCGAGAAATTAATATGCAACCATATCAACCGATAAGAAACGGATATCAGTAAATACGTCAGATACTTAGTATTATCTAATACAGCACTTAATTAAGACGATTTTTTGCGGTATTCATGACCCATCTTGATCTTTGACGTGGTTATCTAGTTGCTTGCACGTGACATTTATATCTATTTTATATTTACTGGATATATTCGTGACCATTTTTTGCTGGTAAATGTTTTTTTAATTTATAAGCAACGTATCGTACGTTTACCGTTCAAAATAAGAGTGCGCACAAAACGTGAGGATAGGGAAGAGTGTCTGTATAAATATCATGATCTTTTATTTAGATAACAAATTGTACTTTGCGAAAGAATGATGTTGAAATAATTATTACGTTGATTTGTAAAACAGAGATAGCGCGTAATGTACGATTTTTGTAGACAATGTTTTGTGAATCATTCTTAAATTATCACCCAAATGTATCCTGTAGAAATGCTTACAGAAGTACTTGTAGAAGTCGATTAATAAGAAATTGTTATATTGAAAGATGTCTACATTTACGTAACATAACGCAAAATCACGCCTTTAATCCCCGCAGGGGTAGGCAGAGGAGAGTGGTACACTCCCGCGTTTCACCAGTTACGTTTACGTCCCAACATGGAATAGGTGGTGAGTCTATGCCATACACTGGCCACAAATCCAGACTCTGAGCCATTAGTTGAAATTCTAATTTTAGAATAATCCAATAGGACTCGACCTCTCGATCGGCAGTCGCGCTTGCAACCAACACGACCAACGAGGTAGAAGCTGGTCAAACATTTAGCTGGAGACTACGAGTTGTGTCGCCTTCAGCGAAATCAAAATGAAGTCTTACCACGAACGCCAAAACCAGTTCTCTATCGTTGGCCACACTGCTCACTATGGCATTTCCTCTGGCAATTTGAAATTGAGCGAAGATGCAAGTGAGGACGTAGAGTTGTAACATCTAGAACAAAGTAAAACTAAAGGTTATAAAGCTATCTTAGTACCTATTATTGCAGCACTGCACTGAGTTTTATTATTATTATCTAGACTAGCAACGTCATTGAGTGACAATGAGAACAATCTTTAATGTTTATTCAAAACAAAACATAGTTTAACGCAAACAAGATTAATTGTCTAATATTATATAATTCTAACTTTTTTGCAATACTATCTTCTGACTTTAATTTGATTTGGTTTATTGTTACGTTATAGTCTGTATACAATAGTTACAACTTTCAAGATAGCAATTCATCGTTTTCCCTACAATACACAGTTTTTTTTGTTTTGTCTTAACCCGATCATCAGTTTAATCGGATACGCTCATTCCAATTAAAAAGTGTTCAATAAAAATAATGAAATAATTATATACAATAGTCTGGGTTTAGAGGTCTCGATAAAATTTTTGGGATAAATAATTAACAACCACTGCCTAGATTGCCTCGTTGGTCGTGTTGGTTGCAAGCGCAACTATCGATCGAGAAGTCCTGGGTTCAAATCCCGGGTCTAGTATTATTTGATTTTTCTAAAATTAGATTTTCTAGTAGTGGGTCGGAGTCTGGAATTGTGCTCGGTGTATGGCAATAGACTCACGATCTATTCCATATTGGGACGGAAACGTAACTGGTAAAACATGATAGTGTACTACATTCCTCTGTCTACCTCTTCGGAGATTACAGGCGTGATGTTACGGTTATAACTAACAACCCATACAAAGTCTTTAAGTAGTAGAGTAGCTATGTAATGCATATTCTATTATTATAAATTGTGGTTGTTGTGAGTACCTAAGGATTCTCTGATACAATATAGAGACTAAATGTGATAAGGGAATAGTGTCAGTCTCGTGCCGGCGAGTGTGGCGACACCTAATGATAATAATCGGAAGCGTCTACGTAATTAACCTGGACTTGGGCCATTACCACGGCCATAGCTATTTACCGCCAGTTGCTTATACGAAAACGAACTCCAGTTTAGGATGGGTAAGTTAAGAAAATCGAAAAATATTCATTTTGTCTGTCCAGTTCCATTATTATCCAGTTTCGGTTAATCATCGCTACCAGGCCGTCTCCGTCCACAGCAGCACGTAAGCCGCCCCAATATCATGCCACTGAGCAAGATCTTGAGCCGTTAGCCACTTTGCTCCAGCTTCAGATCCAGAAATGTGGTACTTGGAGTGGTCTCGTGCCGGATGTGAAAGTGCTGACCATTCACGAGTATGCAATCAGCAACCGCCTTAGAGCACCGAACGCTTTATTCGCCCTACTTCCACAAGTGACAAGACACAAACTTATCAAACACGTGTCAATCAGTGCACCGTACACGAGCCGCAAGTAATAATGACGCACATAATCCGAACTATAGGCGTAATCTCGTAACTTGAGACACGTGTTTAGCATAATTACCCACTTGTATCGGTTGTGTTGTGTCTGTAAACTGTGGCCTTTATTATCTGTTAATTGTAGAACTGAGTAGATAGAAAATTACAATTGTTTTTTTTAAACTTACATAGTTATGAATAATATCAAGGAAAATATGGATATAAACGTGATTTGAGCTGAAGTTTTTATGTAGATCGTTAGTTTTACTTGTTGTTAGTTTTCCTCTTTAGTTACTCTGTATCAACTCCTATACTATTAATAGCTGGTTATCAAATAAAATCCAAGTTTCATTGGCATGAACATAGGTAACGTAATTATTACAATTTAACAGATAATTAATCTCGCTATGTTCTACCTGTCAAGTTATGGAAAATTTGGAAAATTAATATACTAAACGAATTTATTAGATATTATGAATTATGCGTATTTATCAGTTGTCTTAACATGTTTGTATTTACTTTTTTGTATCAGTTATATAAAACTTAATAATAAAATTTGGTTTATATATCGTACGATCAGGCAACACAGGATGTAATAAAAAGTTGTATTATTAAGTATTATCCACAATTGATATATTCTGCTCCGAATTCAAGGTCAGTCACATTTCCAAAAAAATCGAAGGTTTCAGTTTCCTTCATACCTTCAATCCCCGTCTCCGCGGCCAGGTTCACTAACCACTGGACCACAAGGTCAATACAGTATTACTTCTTTGCTACTGATTTTAACACTTGAGTGATTGTAACGTAATTGGACACTCAGACTCACGGACAACAGCAATAGTTTCATATTTATTTACATTCACATATCGGTCTTGATATCAACTTACTGCTGTATTTCTACACGAAAACCTTCAATTTACGCTCAAATCCCTATTTTTCAAAGCGCTTTGATATATTTTGAGTAGTAGACAATCTAACAGTTGTACACCGGTAGTTCCTAAGTTAAATATAATTCTTTTTGGAGATCTGGGCCCATATAAGAAGGCTTTCGGTATTATCTAGAGAAACGAATTTACGAATATTCGTAAGATGTCTTGCTGTACAGTACTTAAGTACTTATAAGTATGTACTCAGAAATTTATGTGTATGTTCGTTAGCTGTGTGGTTGCCATAGCTCAGACTCTCCTTAGTTTAGGTACAGTTGGCCATGTCTTTCACTAAGTTTTCTTTCACACATTTTGTAGATCATAGATGCTATCAAAAGTACGGAATATTTTTATTTTATTATAATAATATTATAATTATGAGTTTTTTAATTATATGATATAGATTAACAATGATC
Organism: Apyrrothrix (Melanopyge) sp. n. Burns01; assembly: GCA_018237605.1. Lineage (NCBI taxonomy): Eukaryota > Metazoa > Arthropoda > Insecta > Lepidoptera > Hesperiidae > Apyrrothrix > Apyrrothrix (Melanopyge) sp. n. Burns01. The sequence continues at coordinate 6,061 of DVPD01000514.1, forward strand.
TCAGTATAATGTATAAAATTAGAAAATTGTACATGTCTGTATGATGCATTTATACTAAAGACTACTACAGCTATGATGGTAATTTTGTTTTGCTACTATTACATGTAGCGCGCCTCGAATGGGTTATAATGTTAGTTTACCCTTTTTACACCAGTAGAGTCAAACTTTGAAAGCTCAACATTTCTAGAACTATCTAAATGCTTTGACCTTTCCACAATCTAAAAGTCACAATCATGCCTTCTGTATTATATACTTTCCTATTGCATTTTGTATTCAAAAACACTGCTTTAACCAATTATTTGTTTTAACAGTCAAAATGACACCTGTGATATTAAACTGAAATATTTTGAAGTTATTATCCAATACGTCTCAAATTCTATCGGTGTATATACATACATGTATTGTAGATTCAACTCATGCATTGTTACACCAACATGTCACCTTTTATATGCTGTAAAGGATACGTTAAATTATTATTTTATGACAATTACACTACTAAAGGGTAAATTACGTCGCTGTTTATCTTAATATAATGTTTACATCTGTAACATCATATTTCGGCTAATTAATTTCTACACGATCTAAATTACTCATTGCGTTATGTCGTTACAACGTTTTTATATTTTGTATCAAATAAGAATTTCCCCAGGGAATAAAACATTTGTTCAGGATAAAAAATCCCGCTCTGTCACTTGTTTTCCTCTAACATATTGCGACGTGAAAGAAGAAAACTGGAATTAATAACGTACATTTTTTTTTTATTGACTAATAATTTTATAATACTTAATTATAAATATTTGCATGCATAATGAATGCTCGTAGCCTCGGCATGGTTGCAATTCGTAAGCGATTTGGAAAGCGAAGCAATTTTTGAATTGGTATTTAAATTGCTATTTAAATATTAGGAGATTTACGTCTTACGAAAAACGCATTAATCAGATTAGAGTTTTAGTTGAACTTGTGATATACAATGTATATCTATAGAGGTATATTCTTGATACAGTTTAAGAACACATTAAAATCGTAACTCTTTATAGTCACGATTTACAAGTGGCCAGTGATAGCCAGTAATGCATAAATTGATTCAATGGTACATTGAAAGGAAACAAAATTTAAAAAATTCTGGCCGTGACTCGAATAAACAATATCCGTATGTCGACATTTTATGGCATGCTTTAGATAAAATTTAAATTATCTGTATTAGTATTCTTTCCTATTTACCACTACCCGTTATTTATCTAATACGGAAATATTTTAATCATTTGCTTAAGAATGTAAGTATTTTAAATAGTAATTAATATTTATACTGTAATACTTTTTCCATATATTTGGTCTGTCTCTCTCCTAATATTATTTGTTTTTTACTTTGTTTAGTGTGCATTATTTATTGATCAAGATAGATAGGAAAAACATAAACGTAGGAAGTGATTAAAATAAATATAATGAAACTGGTAGAATATATATGAAAGATAAATTAATAATTGATGTTAAATTAAATAGGGATTTATAACAATTTATTAATTAAATGAAACTAAAAGTAACATACAACCACAATTAAAACTATTCGTCAATCCAAATGGCTCTAGTTTTTATCAGTGGATTTAGTTTGGCAACATTTCTCACGACTGTGCACGCAAAAATATTATTTTATTATCTTCTGAATATCAAAACTACTGAAAATGTAGGATACCCAATTTAAACGAAAGCAATGAATACCAGTAACATTATTCGATTTGATAACGTGACTAGACAGTGACTAGACAAGGTAAAAATAATGGCATTGGGCGGGCCACATTGCTCGAACGACCGATAACCGACGGGGACAAAAAGACATCAAGTGGAGGCCACGTCTTTGTAAAAGGAGCGTAGGTCGCCCTCCTAACAAGTAGTCTGAAAACCTGAAAAAAGCAGCACGGTAGTGTTGGATTCAGAATGCCCGGGACCGAGAGGTGTGGCGTCGATTAGGGGAGGCGTGGACCTCCAAAGTCTGATGGATGGATGGCAATACAATAGAACAATATCCTATGTATAACCACTTCGCATTACTTAAGTTAGCTCTCTTTGTTTTAATTTGGCCGCAGAGGACACGGAAAAAACGATATTACTACCAGTTTCTGAAATTGAAGTCGTGATATGCGTCATTGCGGTTTATGGTTGGAATAATGATAATGATTAATGACAACAATGATAGAGACGTGTCTAATGAGCGTGCGACTGATTTACGGATCATTGGCGTTTTACGATTTATCTTGTTATACTAATGACATGTAGAGATAACTGGCGAATTCATTATATCTAGCAAACAATATAATATATTAACGTAACTAAAGTATTTATTATTATAATTAGCTTAATTATATTATTCAGTCCTGACTGCGACTTTTTCATGTCCATTCTCTGAGGCTGGGTTAGTACTGTACTGGTAGTGGATTGGCCTTATGGCTTCGAGTTTGCCGTCGAGTTGATAGGGGTGCCATGGTTGGGCAGTGAAGGAAGATTCTGTTACACACGACCAAATGTCTATGACTGACTTTTATTTTGCCTCGTTCTTTGACCTTGCCTAGGTAACGACATATTTTTTTTAAATTATTATACTTTTGCAGCACCTTAAGCTCTTAAGGTATTCTCTGCCAGTCAATCCTGGGACATATCAATCACGTCTATACAATATTGACGTTTATTAAGTGATGTATGGAATGTATCATGAAGTAATAATTTTGAACTTGTACTTCCGTCGTGGCTCGTTAATTGTCCTAAATATCTCTTACACGATATAAAGATATTTGCCCAAGAGTAAAAATCTGATATTCCGAATTTCAATCATTAATATAGTAGTCAGTAAATCATCTTCTAAACACTTGGGACTGTTTCAAAATTTCTAAAAGATAAGTTACTTCGTAATTATCAGCTTTTGTCGACGTTGTTACACAAGAGTATCCTAGATCTCTCTCACTTGCAGTGACTCATCCACGCACAGAATGTTCCTACGTTACAGCCAAAAGAATGAGCAGTTACAAAATTATGTCATCGTGAGTATTCAAAATGTGAGCGGCATGACAAAATCTTATTTCGCCACATCTAAATATGGTATAGCATAAACCACATTGTCTCCAATAATGCAGGCGACATTGTCATTTTGCTGTTGCATATGAAGTGAAAGGTAGCGAGTTCGATGTTCGGGTAATGACTTTTTGATATCCAAGTTGGAATCGTTTGGCAATAATAAAAGCTAAGTTATTTTGACACTTTAGTACCAAGAACCATTGTTAGTGTAATATATTACAGAAGACAGACATGAGACGGTTAATTTATAGATTTTCTCAGTAAAATTCGCCAGGCGTCATCAAATATCAGACATATTTTCAACCCGATTTCGTCAATTACATTCTGGCTGAGCATGAATCTCTCTTTACGGCTAAATGAGATTTCGGGAGTACTTCATTACGCTACACTGTTAAATGTGAGATGAAGTTTAGGCGTTGCTCACATACATAGGCATACGTGACATAGATTCAACAAAGATAAATAAAAGATATAACCCTAAAAGTAATGGCAAATTTCTTCTCACACATGTCTTTTTTATCTACTGCTGATGTTCAGCCCCGGGTAAAACTGAGTAAGGCTGGAGGTGCCGCTTCAGTGCACACGTACTGACTGAGATACGGCTAATTAGCGAACAGATTCATGTCTAGTTCTTCTCCATATCAAAGGTCATAGAAAAGCTGAAGTTGTTAACTATATCAACTTACTCTATGGCCTCAATGTCACCCGGAACATTTAGAGGCTTATGGAAAATTCTTTTGGCGATTCTATAAATCAGTTAAGACAGTGGTAATTGCAGCTGTAATTGAAACTTTATTACGAACAATGTCGAGACATTTTTTCCCTTATTTTTCTTTCACGCTACATTATTTGTTGCGTAAAGCCGACCAATAATTGGGATCCGTTTGATTTTGATTATTTTTATACGTAACACGTAACATCACGCCTGTAATCCCTGAAGAGGTAGGCAGAGCAGTGTAGTACACTCCCACATATCACCAGTTACGTTTAGGTCGGATTATAGAATAGGTGGTGAGTCTATTTCCATACACCGGGCACAAGTCCTGATTTCGAACAACTACTAGAAATTCTAATTTTTAGAAAAAACCAACCGTACCCGAGCTGAGATTTGAATCCACGACCATCTATCCATCCATCGGCATTGGTGTTTGCAACCAACACGAGCAACGAGGCAGTCAGGCGGTCAGGCAGTCAGGCGGTCAGGCAGTCAGGCGCCTGCCTGCCTGAATGCAGATTCTTTTCATAGGTATATTTATATACTCTATCATACACTCCTCTTTGGGGATTACAGGCGTGATGTTAGGTTTTTATCTTGGGCGTAACGTTTACGCTGAACTTTTCCCAAACTAAACAGGGCTTGAAATGTGGCAATCAATTAACTATCAATGCATCTAAATCTGCGGTTGCGAAAAATTCAGTGCGTGGTAAATGCATAGTTAAATGTATGAATCGACTTATAATAAATATCTATTGCTATTACCTTATCATGCTCGTTAAGAAACTAGACCGCAAAATAGCTAAAGATTACCAATACATCATTACCAGTAATAAGTTGCAATGATACATCTCACTTGTTTTTGTCGTGATCGTTTGGCCGTAGCAGCGTGTTAAACACTAATAACGTCAACATTAATTTAATAAACACACTCTTTTCAATAACTAAGTTATCATTATCATCAGTCTGTCCACTGTCACAAGCCCACTGCTGGACATAGGCGTCCCCTGACAGGTTTTTGCCCATAATCCCCACATTGGGAATACGGGTTAGAAATAATTAAACATTATATCAAAATGAACTAATCCCAAAGGCGAAATAGTTGAAAATTTATCTTATTGGTTAACTCCGAAATATTAGTTGGAATATTTGTTAGTTGGAACATTTAACCCTTAACTGCCCTTTTCAACTTTACTATTTTATCTTGCCTCATTCAAATTCAACTATCAATAATTAATTCGATATACAGCCACACAAAGCATCCCTTACTTTGTTCTATTAAATTGGTATTTTTAACAATTAATATACCTACTGCAAAATTGTACAAT
>DVPD01000515.1:0-11160 GCA_018237605.1 Apyrrothrix (Melanopyge) sp. n. Burns01
ATGATTGATTGTATTTAACATTTAGATTTATCTATGACATTAGAACACTTTCCGTAATCAATCATCGTTTTGCTTTCAAGTAAAATTTATGAATATGCACTTTTTTGTTGGAAATTTTTGTTCGCATAGAGAGATCTCCGATTAATTCAAATTATTATACTTAAAGAACAGTCATGTCTTATCTCTCGAAATCTGCCACTGATAGTGGCGCCATCTGTTGCCGTACAGCGTAAAAGCACCACAGTATAATCATTCACAATATATTCCAGAAGTACTAAGACTAATGACATATATGACAAAGATACCAAACAAATAGCTAACCCTATGGTTATGCAAATTAAACTATGATTTCATGTCAAAGCACATATTCAAACGCAAAATTTAAAAATGATGACCCAACATATGGTGATACAAATATATGTATATAGAGTATAAAAAGTTTTTTCTGATACCGAGGAAGTGTATAAAAATAAAGTAAAAAATACAGTCAGTAAAAAACATATATGCTAAATTGCAACTAATATTTTTAATTTGTTTCATTATGACCCTTTCAAGTCGATGATAATAGTTTGGAAAAATTTGCATTCAACCAATCTTTCATGGTCAAATGAAGCCATGTATATCTGTAACCAGTATATACAGGACAAAAATATAGCAGAGTTTTATTACAGATACTTCAAAACCTTTAAATTCTATTTATGTTTATCTGCACGCCTGTACTTCCCGAAGGGGTAGGCAGAGGAGTGTAATACACTCTATCTTTCTACTATGAACTAGGGGCGAACCTATTGCCATATACCAGGCACAAATGCAGACTCCGTGCTACTATTCGACACTTTAAGTTAGAAAAACCTGATAGTACCCAACGCGGGAATCCAACCGAGGACCTTTCGATCAGCCGTCGCGCTTGCAACCACTCAACTAACGAGGCAGTCTCTGACTTCTAAACCCGTACAGAGAAAATCACAGGGTATAAAATATACTCTGCCTCGAGGCCCAAAATATATTAGAAGTGGTGGAGTATTTCCTGTTTTTCTCCGAGCACAATACAAGAGTAATGTTTTTTTTAAACAAAAGAAAAATAAAGGTGGCGTTAATTACTTAGTACTCGCCAGGTACATGGCAGTTTTTATCTTTATGTTTTTTTCTTCTAGTGCTCTTGTAATCTATTGCCTAAGGTTATAGAATCAATAATCATTTAAATAATAAGATGATTGTAATTTTTTTTACAAATCTTGTTCTGCAGTTAACCAGGTCAGAGTTCCTTTTAAAAGGTATAGTAATGCCTTAAGTGTATTTCCTCAAAGGAAAAACGAAATAATATAAAAATATTTTATAAAATAACATATGTACGTCGTAATGTCACTTTATAAATAAATATCATCTAAGTATTGTGGACAAAAAAGGGATATCGAGCTTTGGGTTCGATATGACCCATATTTGAATTGAACCTAGATTTACGGCAACTGATTTTCGTTACGAAAATTCTTCGCGATCCATATAAAAAATGTGCGCCGTATTGACAACTTACTTTAAAACATTCCCCATGTAAATAGATTTACATATAAAAACACTTCAATACAAAATAAAAATTTAGATACATTTTCCTCAATATCTAAAGAACATATTTCCAACAAGCAATACTTACGCAAGTATGTTCCTTAAGAAAACTAACCTAAAACTATTCTGCTGACTGTACAGTTTGTTAACTACCATTAATTGTTCCCTGACCTTACCTAACCTAGACGCGTTATAATACTTATATAAAAGCATGTGGCAGTGTTAAGTTACTTGGATATTTGTCATTTAAACATTATACATAAGAATACTTGGAACACATTGTGTATATATCTATTTAAAATTGCATAGCTCTTGCAAACCGGCCGAGAAACAAGGTGTATGAAGCGAGTTATGAAAATAAGGAAAAATACAATCGATGTCTCATCATCCTCATTATCAGCCTATCTCAGTCCACTGCTGGACATAGAACTCCCCTAATTATAATCGACCTCCCCTCAATTCCCAGTTTTAAAAGATAAACACAATCTCATATCTACTATTGTTGGTAAGCACTAATAAAACTCTCTATAAACAAAAATATGACTAATATTATGTTTGAGAAGTAACTAGAACGCGGTCCAGGCGAATACTAACGAGAAAATAATGATACGTTATTAGTAGTTCTGTTTGAGGGGATAATTATGTTGAGATATCACACGCGGCCATCTGAACCTGATAAACAGAGCTCCTGTTACGGTAACCAGATGGCTCATCAACTACAGAGTTATCATAAAAATATATACAATTGATAATGATAAGAATGGTTACCACTGTTTCCTCAGTTAAAAACACCCTTTTCTGAAAAACAGAACTAAAAAGATTTTTTTTTAATTCAACGGTCCTTGATAAGTATGCAAAATTTCAAATGAATCCTACGTTTCAAAGTCGGTGAAAATCAGGTACAGTGTCCGTTATAAACATACATACATACGACCGAAGCTAATATAAGCGTGTGAAAAAATGGAAAATGAGCAAGTTGCAAGAACTACAGCAACATGAACATACATATAAAGATATGACGAGTAAATTCACAGGTACTATACAAAATATCATCATCTCTGAGAGCGCGTGCATACGTACGTGGGTCGAGATAAAAAATAAATGCATTTTTAATAACGATTACACGAATAACATTTAAAAAATACGTTGGCACGATGTGTTTTTTTTATAAAATATAAGTTCACTAAGCGATGTTCACTGATGCTGTGGAAGCAGTCTCGATTGGTCCAAGGTCGAAACAAGTAATGATAAAGAATTTTATATACAATTTAAACATTTAATATCACTTTTACATTTAACGCATGTCTTTACTCGATATTATGTGTCAACGTTCCAAGTCTTTATTTATTTTTTTATTAAACTTCAAATTATGTATGTGGATATCTATGCTAGTTAAATGTTGCCTGAACCCGTCATATTATCGCCATTCTCGACTTGCCGGTCTACTTCACACACAGTAGTGGGTTCGAGTCCCAATCGGGCACGGGATGATGAACGTAATCGTTCTGTACACTTAGACAAATACTATATAGATGTTCACGCACACAATTTGTTCTTATATCGTAAAGATCTAATTTTAGTTCTCTAAAAATTCATTTTGAGCAACGTCCTCCACCCAGACGGTGGAGCCAGCGGAGGTCAGTCCAGCCGTCACCTCCGAAAGCAAGGCTCTGTAAAGGCGCCTGACCTTTTCAAAGTCGTAATACAAAGTCACCGTCGGATCTGCCCAAGGTCAGAGCCCTTTCACCTTTACGATCAACTGTTCCCACTATCGCCGCTAAGGTCGATAGATCCAAGGTCAGTGGTCTCCCCGAAGCAGTTCCATGAGCAAGTTGAAGCTCGGTCCTTCGCCGTCTTTTCCCTTGTTGGCCGGATTGAGCATCTCCTTTCCGACTTGCATGAAGAACTGTTTGAATATAAGTAAAAATAATCTATTATTTATATTATAATAATGTTACAAACTCTTTTTATAAATGCTCATGAGAAATGTCTCAAATATTGGATATATTCTTTTTACTTTCTATCAAACATCGCAAGGCTTATGAATGTACGTCACAAAATGACGCCTGATATCTTAAGCTGCATATCAATAGATAACATTAGGTGAGATCACGGGCAAAGGTAAGACCACAATATAAAAAATGTGTACGACAAGAAAAACTATACTATGGAGCGATTTGAGTAACAAAATATTTCATTTTCATGAGTTATATCAATTATAATTATATAATTATGATTATATATATTTATAATTATGAATATACAATTATGATTATATAATTATGTTTATATAATTATGATTATACAATTATGATTAGACAACTATGATTAGACAATTATGATTATATAATTATGATTATACAATTATGATTATATAATTATGATTATATGATAATAATAATTCCGATCGTGTCACACCTGGCAGGTGCGCTGCAGCTCGGGGATGCGCAGCAGCAGCTCGCCGAACTTGGCGGGCGCGTCGGGCGAGTGCGCCGCGGTGTAGGCCTGCAGCGCCGCCAGCGCCTTCTCCTGCGACGCGCGCACCTTCTCCGCCTCGCGCAGCTCGGGCGCGTCTGTGGCGCAAGTCCCACGCTCGCTTATTGCGTTCGTCCCACACGAGTTAACACTTTTAGTGCTAAAACTAATGTACTTCAAATTCATGTGGATGTTCTGGTATGAAATTCTAACCAAATAAATCCTAATTCTAACTAATGCGTGGTTATCTAAGTAGGAACATGTAAACATAGGGAATAGATATGTACACGCAATGGATAATAATTTGGCTATGCAACAAAGTTGCATAATTGTTTATTCAAGTTATTGAAGATTTATTTAGTGTTATTACCTAGCCCATGCAAATTACATTTCGAAGATAATCGTTGTCAAACTCTATATGCTAATGCGGTCAAAAAGAACGTTACTGCCAAATAATTGGTCTTTGTCCTATATTTTAATATTTCTTTTTTTTTGTTCTAATGGTAGCAGTAAACATATTTCAATGAAAGAATATAATGTCATAATAGTTAAAAAAAAACTAATTTAAATTAGAATTCATATGCCATTTTTGCTATTATTAACACATTTCCGATACACGTACACAAATGTATATTAATCAAATATTTAAGTATGTGACCTTTGTAACAAAATTTTTACGCTGAAAATACATTGACCGAAAACATCCATGACACACTTGAGAAATAAAAAAGAATGTATAATGACCGGAAGTGAGCAGCACGATGACCTTGAGCGCCACGTACTCGTAACGGTCCACGCGCAGCCGCCGCAGGTGGTCCGTGAAGCTCAGCATGCGCTCGATGCACGGCGTCAGCCCGTACCTGCGGAATTATTTTTATTTACTTAGCTATAGGCTCGCGTTTGCCATCCCACCTGATGGAAAGCGGGATGCATCCTAGGATGTAGCACGCTTGCCTAGGAAGTGCCTATTCACTCTTGGCAAATGAAGAACTGAGACAATATTTTACATTCGGAATTCGACTAGAGTAAGATTCGTTATCATTTGCTCATTGATTTGTATGTGATTATTCAATTGTTTTGAATCTAAAATTTCTCAATGAATCTAAAATTTCTCAATGAATTTATTAATAGTAAGTCGGTCAAGTTTACTATTAAAATATTAAGAATGCGTATTAAAAAGGATGTGTATATTGACTACCTCGTTGATTGCGAGCGCGATTGCTGATCGAAAGGTCCTGGATTCGAGTCCCTGATAGGATACTATTGGAATTTTCTAACTTAGATTTTCTAGTAGTAATTCAGAGTCTGGATGTGCACCTGGTATAAGGCAATAGGCTCACCACCTATAATGGGCCATGAACGTAACAGGTGAACAGCGGGAGTGTACTACACTTCTCTGTCTGCCTCTTCAGGAATATAACGTGTATATGAGTGGTGTGTGAATAGAGCGCGGCACGCACTTGGCGCTCTGGTGCAGCGTGATGCCACGCGGGCCGCCCACGCGCACCTCGCCCGGCGTGCCCACGCCGCGGTAGCAGCACGACAGCACCAGCAGCTCGCACCAGCTGTTGATCAGCAGGCAGATCTGGTCGTCGATCTGCAACCGGCGCACCGTTAGACGTTGCCAGAGTTAAACATTCCTTTATTTTTAACCGTTAAAGCAGATTATAACACAATTTTAGTGTACGGCACGAATAGAAAATTTTTTAGTAACAAGCAATGGCCGTCGCTAATTGTATTATCAAAAATACACCATTTTCAAGGACATGCAACATATTGATATGTTATTGTAGTTGAATGACAAATATCAACTAAGAGCATAAAAGTGGTTTTAAAATAATGTTATTGTAATATTTTTACGTTTTCTTTACTTTCCAAATATTACCACTAGACTGAGATAAATCGTGCACTAAAACACGGGAACTGTGTTATAATTTTTATTTCCCACCCCTTTTTATCGTTCCACTGTTGGACACGGGTCTCTTCTCAAAATGGGAGGGTTAAGGCCATAGTCTACCACGCTGGCCAAGTGCGGGCTAGCAGTCTTCACACGGATTAGAAACCATTTTACCCACCCAACATATGTAACATACATATGTTGGGTGGCCCTATTTTTTACTTAGCTATATGCTCACGTTCGCCATCCCACCTGATGGAAAGCGGATGCAGTCCAGGATGTAGCACGCTTACCTAGGCAGTGCCTATTCTCTCTTGTCGTGAATAAATGCGTCGTCTCACCGATATGTTCTTGAAGAGCGGCAGGCTCTTGCACCACTTGACGATCTTGTAGAGGCGGTGGTCGGCGATGTGGCACAGGTCGGCGAGGAAGTCGGCGCTGCTGTTCTGCGCCGTGATGCCGCTGGCCGCCAGCAGCGGGTTGGCGGCCGGCCCGCCGCCGCCCGCCGCCTTGCCCAGCCGGCTCAGCTCCGACTCGTTGTACTGCCACAGGTGCTCCACGTCCATTATCTCCTGCGACAATCAAGTTGTAGCTTAAACGCAACATCACGTCGGCAGAGGAGTGTAGTACACTCCCACATTTCACCAGTTACGTTTACGTCCCGATATGGAATATGTTGTGAGTCTATTGCCATACACCGGGCACGAGTCAAGACTCCGAGCCAGTACTACAAATTCTAATTTTAGATAAATCCAATAGTACTCGGCCCAGGATTTGAACCTAGGACCTTTCGATCGGCAGTCGCGCTTGCAACCGACACGACCAACGAGGCAGTCTATAATATCTTAACCTGAATTTATTGTGTCTTTGAGAATGTAATTAACATACCTGAAAAGCGATTGGACGTGGAAATGTAAAATTTATGAAATATACCTCTAGCTATATTTGTAGATATTTAAAATTTTATATTGTTTGTTACAACAGGGTCATCCTAATAACGAACATTTACATTCAATTAAACGGAAGTATTAACGCATGTTAAAAATGTTTGGAGAAACGATATTTTATTCTTGGTTTTATTTTGGGGTTCTGAATTAAAATTAAATATAGGTAACATTGTATGATACCATATGTTAAATAATTTTACAAACCAGAAAATGGGTCCTTTTACGAAGTCTTATTGTTTACACATGCGTACCTGCAATAATGGTGGAATGTCTGGTGTCAGTCTGCTGTTGCTAGATTCGCCTCGACTGTTATAAGACGCTGGTCCGTTTACCTGGGCATAAAAATATATACAATATAATTATGAAAAAAAATGTCTGTTGGATTTTTAACTTATGTCATCGCGCAGTACCCAAATGTTAAGTTTAATCTAATAGTTACATTTAACATTTAGAGTTTAATGGTAACCACCACGTAACTGTAATGTACATGAAAAGCGTATTAAAGTATTTTAAAGTTATGACTACGTATTGTAATTTAATATGTGATAATAATAGCAGTTGATCGTTTCAGCTTACATTTTCATTACATTACAACTTCAGTGTTCGCTTATACACGAACAAATATCATGACGAGTGCGGCGACTTGGAACATTCGATTGAACGTTCATTGTTCATACAAAGCTTTTTCGTTCGGGCTTCAGATTATGAGATACAGGGCTGTTTCGTTCGAGCGTCAGATGATGAGTTACAAGGCTTTTTCTTTTAAGCGTCAGATGATGAGATACAAGGCTTTTACTTTTAACCGTCAGATGATGACACAAGGCTTTTTCGTTCGAGCGTCAGATAACACAAGGCTTTTTCCTTCGAGCGTCAGACACAGCCGCCCGCGAGTGCGCGGCAGTTACCGAGGTGAGGCTGGTGGCGTGGCGCAGCGACGCGGCGTGCGGCGCGTGCGGCAGCAGCGAGCCCGTGGACGCGGCGCCCGACAGCGAGTACGAGCACTGGTACGTGGAGCGGCCGCCGCGCGTGCGGTCCTCGCGGATCGCTGAGACACACCGAGCTTACATCACTCACATTCCATTGTAGCGTTATATGAGAAACGTGATATCACGCCTATAATCCCCGGTAGCGGTAGGCAGAGGAGCGCAGTACACTCCTGCGTTTCAACAATTCCGTTTACGTCTCAATATGGAAAAGGTGGTGAGTCTATTGCTATACACCGGGCACAAATCCAGATTCCGAACCACTATTAGGAATCTTTAACTAGAAAATATTTGTAGCGTTATATGATAAATTCATATAGGAATAGTACGAAAATTTGGAAATACTGTATGATTTATAAGGATTCTCTGATTTACTTATTTTATCATCTACATACACACAGGTAAATATAAACTAAATATATCAAATGGAAAGAAGTTTATATAAGGTAATTGTAATTTCTAAAAAAAAATCCATATCAGTAGACCTGTGGCTAGAAATATCCCTGGATAGAGGCACAGTAGTGTTAATTGATTCTGCGTTCAATAGAACTTAGAACATACTGCGAGGTAGTTGTTAGTTACCGTTAAATAAAAGAATGCCGCATTAATAATTTCCTACCTTCTAACTTCATGCCACAACCGAGACACTTGTCGAAGCGACAAGCGGGGCACTTCTTCCGCGTGGCCACGGTGACCGGGCAGTTGCCTCCGCGCAGGCACATGTAGTTCTTTCGGTTCTGCACCGTCCTCTTGAAGAAGCCCTTGCACGACTCGCACGAGAATATCCCGTAGTGAAACCCGCTGATTTTGTCCCCGCAGATTGGACACGGACTGGAAAGGTACGAGAGTGTTATAGTTTGAACGTGTATGCCTGCAGATTTTCTCGAACGTTCCTATGGTTTGGCGTATTAATCACAGTTATTAGCGAACAGCCAACAAACATTAATCTTGCCGGTGTTTAAGGGGCCTTGTTAGATTTCCATTATTTCCCAAAATAAATCCAAACAATACAAATCAGTAATAATTTCGTTTAATTTTAATTCATAAAAAATGTACATGAGAGTCAAGGAGTGGTTCTAGGTTGAGAAAAATTGATCTTAATTTTTTTTGGATTATTACGTTGCCAAAACCGTAGTTACCTGTTGATGAGCTGCTGCCGACTGATGCCCTGGTGATGATGCAGCCGGTCGTCGGCCGCGTCGGCGTCGTCGTCGTGCGCGGGCGACGCGGGGAACACCGCCGCCTCCCTGTACAGCACGTGCGGATGTCGACCCTGAGCGGAACATGGCGGCTGCAGTACTATAAAACTTGAGTATGCCACGGCTCACAACCTGCTGCACTTAACTGCGTTTCCACTGTTAAGATATTAGTTAATTCTTTTTCGTGTTAAAACAAACGGGTGTCTAAGATGTCTTGCTATGTGCTGTCCTATTAAACATTTCATAACTTTATTAGAATAAAAGCTTTATTGATAAAACAAAAATATCCACTGCGACGTCCGAACGGTCGAGCAAGCGTCGTGTAAATCAATCGAATAAATTCATGAAGTGAATATGGGAACGGAGGTAGAGGGAGTGGGGGAAAAAAGGGAAGTGGACGAGAGGTGAGAAGAGAGGGGAGGACAAGAGAGGGCGGGGGGAAGAAAGGGGAGTGGTTGAAAGGGGAGGGTTAGAGAGGGGAAGGGGAAACGTGAAGAGGGGGAGTGGAAAAGAGGGGGAGGGGCAGAGGGGAGGGTTGTAAAAATAGTTACCTGCACGGGCGAATGTGTGGGCGAGAACTCAGAGCTGTAGGAGTAGCAGGAGGAGTGCGAGGCGTCGCTGTTGTTGCGCGACAGCGAGGGCGTGTAGTGGCGCGCGGGCCGCGGGCTGGCCGACGGGCTGCTGTACACGCTGCGGGCGCACACTCACATCATGCTGATATTCCCAAGAACAACTCACTCAAACACAAACGAAGCAGAACTGTTGTTTCATGACCGTACAGTTGTGAAACGTACATTAGGTATATGAACTTCGAAATAGTTACATTTACACCCCGAGGCATTAAACAACCAAGTGCTGGAGGTGGAAAACAAAGAAAACAATTGTATTAGTGCAGATGTATGTGGTTAATTACATAGATTTTAGAAGATGTTTGTGGTATTAACAATTGCGTTTAAAATTAAATAAATAACAAAGTAAAATTAGTTAATGAATAATAGCAAGATACATCACCTGTGCGTGTACATGGAATGCACCGCGGAGTCGGTGCTGGCGCTAGACTGGACTCGCGGCAAGCGGCCCAGCAGTGGGGAACCGTGCAGGCCCAATAACTTGTCCATGCCCACGTTTGGTTCGCACTTCAACTCTATAACGAAATAAACGAACAAGCGCTTGTAACATTGAGGTGTGATAAATAAAAATATATGATAAATTACGAGAGTTATTTCCAACTTAAACGGATTAGTTCACTATGAGGTATACATATATAGGCATAATGAACGTCAAACATTGTTGCAGTTCTCATTCAGTCATTGTACCATTCATTCTTTCATGGCTTTTTAAGTTTTAATTTACCTCCTGTTAATAATGGGTATTAGATACAACGAATGTCCAGTAGCGGACTGCAATAAAGTATATTTGAAAATAGCAATGAACTCGCGTTTGACTGCAATCTCACCTGGTGGAAAGCGAGATGCGGCCTAGGACGTAGCACGCTTGCCTAGACAGTGCCTGTTGTAGCTTATCTTGAATAATTCTTGGTTGTAACTCGTGAAATACCAATTGAAGCTCACCAGACAACTGCGTCTCCTTTTTGATAGTTAAATTGTGTATCTCGGCGTTGGTGCTGGGTGGCAACAGTGGCGCGGAGTGGTCGTAGTGGTCGGACAGCGCGAGGGACTTGGCGCTGTTGGTAGGCGAGCTGGGCCGCCGCGCCAGCGACAGCGACGTGTTGTCCGTCAGCACGGATATCTGGTGGAGAAAAGAGTATATTATTATCTAAAATTTAATTCCTCGTCAGCATCAGCCTGTCAGTAGCTTGCTGGACACATAGTACCCGAAACACAGGAGGTTTGCGCCCATATCCCCCACGCTGTGTTTACGGTTCGGGCATTGCAGGCAGTCGCTGGTCTTTTGAATTATCCATTTTTATCTCGAAACATATCGGACAGAATTACTATGTTATTTATAAATTACATAACACCATCCCTGCAATCTCCGAAGAGGCAGGCAGAGGAGTGGAGTATCCTCTCACCTTTCACCAGTTACGTTTACGTCTCAATTTGAAATAGTAGTGTATTGCCATACACCGGGCACAAATC
>DVPD01000516.1:0-11159 GCA_018237605.1 Apyrrothrix (Melanopyge) sp. n. Burns01
AAAAATCGATGGAGTGCCTAGTCTCAATAGATCACTTAAAAACACCGCACAACTATTATTTTAATTATTACATTTTATGGATTATTTTCATTAAAAATTTGCAGGTGCAATATCCACAATCAAAATGCAGCCGCCTGTCGCTGGTGCGCGACTTGCCTCCCGTGGCCGGCTCCATCATCTGGGCGAAACAGATCGACCACCAGCTCACCGCTTACTTGAAGAGAGTGGAAGATGTTCTAGGTATACAAATACGGTATATTTTAATAAAAGTGAATATGAAGTGGTTAATGGTACTCTTACATTGTAATTTAAATGTCCCCTAAAACATCGCGACTTGATTAATCGTAATTTAAATTATCGTTGTGACAAATAAAATATTAGCGAAATAACATTAAAATTTATTTATTAGACTGATTAAAAATTAACTTTAATATCATATGGGAGTTGGCCACAGGTGAGCAAAACTCAAAAAAAAATTAATAGTATTTAATAAATTTAACAATAATAATGATTCATAATATTAATATTATTTATTAATGTTAAACAACTGCTACAAATCAGTTATACAATTTATTACAGGTAAAGGTTGGGAAAACCATATTGAGGGCCAGAAACTGAAAGCAGATGGCGATAGTTTCCGTCTCAAATTGGACACTCAAGAGGTTTTCGACGACTGGGCTCGCAAGGTAACTAATACACTTTCTCTAAATTAAGAACTATGTTTTGCTTTTATTTACTTTAATTCTACAATTACGTTTCATGTAATAAAAATTACTTACAAATTGTAATCTAGAATGGTACAATGGAATTAAAAATTGTTATAGTCCTGCAGCATATCATGTTCGCGTCACACTGCCGTAAAACAGTAATGCAATTATGACTCAATTCTCGTAGTGCTTCAGTTCTATAGGATTTCTAAGATCGACACTCATCGTTAATTGTCGAATGCCCAATATTTAACACAGAAAGAAACATTTCGCAACTTTTGAAACATATCTTGAAATGTGTTTAGGTTCAACAACGTAATCTGGGTGTATCCGGTCGTATCTTCGCCATCGAGTCGGTGCGGGCGCGCTCCAGCAAAACGAATACCATATTAAAACTGAAAGTCAACTTTTTGCCCGAAATCATCACATTGTATAAGGAAGTTCGTAATCTCAAAAACTTAGGATTCAGGTACGTACCTAAAGCTTAAAAAAGTAAAAAAGAATATTTTTTTGTATTGAAAATATTCTTTTGTCGTGTTACATTAAAATATAGGAACTACATCATCTTGTCTAACAACAGTTAAAAAAAGTAACGTAGTTTGAAGACATATATTTTTAGTGCAAACACAACAAATCTATTAGCATGTATGATTATTAAATTAATCGGCGTGCATGACGAGTGATGTATGTGGGAGAAGCATGGCAGGTAAATTTGGAATCTGTAATTTTTATAAGAATACGTTTGTAAGGATGGATGGCACTCCGTGCTCTCTGCCTACCTCGTAAGGAACCTGTCGTGAGGTATGTACATATGTACATACTTACTTACTTGTCTTCACGTCATGTCCTTCACGGGCTAGAGAGCGCCGAATGACAAATATCTCTATCCTTACAGACCTTCCGCACTTCTGTACCTATTAGGCAACCCCTGCCCTTCGTCCAGTCCATTGTATATAGAAAAATCTATTAGCCAGAATGTCAGATTAATAAATAATTTATTTCAGAGTTCCATTGGCTATCGTGAACAAAGCCCACCAAGCCAACCAGCTGTACCCGTACGCGATTTCCCTTATAGAAAGCGTGCGTACCTACGAACGTACATTGGAGAAGGTAAGAGATAAAAGGAGATCCAGTATTACACATTATATTTCACAGCATTCAAGCACAACTCAATACATGCAGGAAATCAATTGGCACTACAGTACAATTATTGTACATTAACGTAATATTTGTACCACTTTTAAATTTCAGCAAATGTACTCACTAAAATGTTTTATTTTATTACAACTGAATACCATTAACACATGTACGTTTTGATTTCTGCAGCTAAATAATAGGAATCATACAAAGGTAGTTTAATTATATGCTGCATGATTCGAATGATAGTCGACATTTTCTTTTCTTGCACTACTGTTACTCGCTTTTGTATATTTCGATTGTATGTTTATATTCATGCTTCATATATTATTGACATATAAGCTTTTGTTATCTTAAGATGCTACGTATGATCTTTTAGACAACAACTTATCATGTATGTGTAGATTACTAAGTTCTTTTTTATTTGCATCTGTAAAAGTGTTTGCCAAATCATATTATAAATGACAGTGTGTGCTTATTATTTTAATATATGATATTTATTGACTCATTGAATTGGATTGCATCATCCCTTATGCGAAAAGAAAACTATTATCATACTGAAATATCTCTTCATTCATTTCTAATCCTTCCTGTGTGATGGTATTGCTTTTTTTTTCTCAAAAACGATACTCAACAATTAATTATACTAACATGTGACGCAATTTCCAGATACGCGATAAAGCTTCGATTATTCCCCTGGTGGCCGGTCTGCGCCGCGACGTTCTGAACCAAGTGTCCGAGGGCATGGCGCTCGTGTGGGAGTCCTACAAACTGGACCCCTACGTGCAGAAACTGAGCGAAGTAGTCTTGCTGTTCCAAGAAAAGGTATTTATATGTACATAATAGTTTTTCATAATCATATGCATGTCCATCATTTGTACGAATTTAGCTTCGTTCATAAAATTATAACCTAAATTATGATTTTTGTTACTCTACCATACAATATCTTGTAGTTAGCTTGGAAATCTCAGAAAAATTACATGCATCATTTATTACCTCAATCAAACCAGAGCTGAAGTAATAAAATTAATGAGCTTCTTCATGAGGATAATAAGAGTGACTTTAAAAAAGTGTTCTTATTTAGAGTCGGTATTATTATGACGTCAATTTAAAACTCAAATATAGCAAGCGAGCTAAAAGAATGTGTTGTTTAGTAGCGCTAATGCCCGTATCAGGTGGAAGATCTGCTGGCGGTGGAGGAGCAGATCTCGGTGGACGCGCGCTCGCTGGAGACGTGCCCGTACTCGGCGCAGAGCCTGGCCGACATCCTCAGCCGCCTGCAGCGCGCCATCGACGACCTGTCGCTGCGCCAGTACAGCAACCTGCACCTGTGGGTGCAGCGCCTCGACGAGGAGGTACTGCGGACACGCTCTTACCCTTAGTTACCACGAATATCGGTAGGCTTAATAGTTAAGATTTTACCTGGAATTCTGGAGAGAAATTATCTCTACCACCTTT
Organism: Apyrrothrix (Melanopyge) sp. n. Burns01; assembly: GCA_018237605.1. Lineage (NCBI taxonomy): Eukaryota > Metazoa > Arthropoda > Insecta > Lepidoptera > Hesperiidae > Apyrrothrix > Apyrrothrix (Melanopyge) sp. n. Burns01. Next base: position 3,303 of record DVPD01000516.1, read on the forward strand.
AAATATAATAAGTCAACTTATAGAGATAAGATAGTCGTGCATTAAATAATTCATTCACCTATCTGGTGCAAATAAATCAAGTTGTAACTGATGGGGGATTTAGAAGTCTCCAAAACTGTCATGCATATAGAAAGCATGGCATGTTTGTAAGGATAAAGGTATCTGACACTCCGTGTTTACTGCCTTCTCTGTAAGGGGCCTAACGTGAGGATATGTATGTATGCATTGAATAATTTTTATCCTGACTCAGGTGGAGAAGAGCCTGGCGGCTCGCCTGCAGGCCGGCGTGGAGGCGTGGACCGCCGCGCTACTCGGCAAGGTCAACGAGCTGGACCTGTCCATGGACACGTACTCGCCGTCTGAAACTACGCACAAGCCGGGGGGTGAACCCCAGGTCAGTAGCACGGAGCTAACATCGATAAATTATGAATATATAACGTACGTATACAATATTACATGAAATAGGGAAAGATTTTACAATAATCATGTACCCAGATATTATCATATACAGATAATATTTTACACCTCTTGCAGACCCATAAACTATATGTAAAATATGCAACCAATAAAGATCTTGTCTATGTGTTTTGGTTTAATTAAAGTATCAATATTTCGATCAGTTGCACTGTGATATTGATTATGTAATGATACATGACATAATCATATAGATGTAAATACTTGCCTCAAAAAGCGTATATTTTATTACGTTTATTTACATGAAATATTTCAACTACACCATGTGATTGGACCCTTATACGTTCATATCATTTAAAGTGTTTTAATAAAATTGTATGCCTGGAATACTATATCAATTAGGTGATTTCACAGTAATTTCACTGAAAGTGATAAACCGTTTTAGTATCTAACAAAATATGTGTGATTGTTACAGATTGCCCGAGTGGTGCACGAAGTACGCATCACGAATCAACAGATGTATCTGTTCCCGTCTCTAGAGGAGGCGCGATTCCAACTCATGAGGCAGATGTTCGCCTGGCAAGCCATCGTCACCAGCCAGCACCGCTTGCAAAGCACCAGGTAAATCATCTCTGTAGGACAAAATGTGTTTGGATATGTTGGTTATCATCAACACTTTTATAGTTATACTGTTGAATATGGGTGTCCTCTCAGAAAGAGAAACATTAAGGCCCTAATCTGCCATGTTGATCAAGTACGGGTTGGCACACAATGCTATCATATAATATAATGACAAAAAATCCTATACTGTGGCCAAAGCCTCCGGGGCTATTTAAAAGTCACCTTTTTCTAATTTTCTAAATCCATCTAACTTCTGTCACCGAAAATCCACAATGGAACAGCAGGGTTTATATTAATAATATCTAAGCTTTATCGAATTGTATGAAGGGCCTTTGCAAAGAAATGGGGACTGGGGGAAATTTTCACATAAACTTCACTAAAAGAAACCGTATATTATAAAAGAAGACAGTGTAGTATCATTACTATATTCCACAAGAGACTAGGCTACGAATATTAAATGCATTCCAAAGTTTAGACTTTTCGTTATAAACTTAAAAATTTACAATTATTTATAACCTCTAGCAAATACCGTAATGACTGTTCTTTTAAAATAACTGAAAATTTTCAAATGTCCTTTTTAAAGACCCAATATTGTTGATCTGTTACAGATACCAAGTGGGCGTGGCTCGAGCGCAAACAGCTACGTATCGCAACCTGTTGACCAAGCTGCCCAAGGGCTCGTCGCCCCTCGAGAACGCTTATGATGCGATCGAACAGAAGATATCGCAAGTTCGCGAATACGTCGATGAATGGCTTCGGTACATATTTTATTTTTCCAGCAAATTTAGTACTATCATATTCGTATGATATGAATTCCGAGGTTTATTTAAAAAAAACTTAAAAACAATATTTACGTAAGTAACTTTACTTTTTTACAGCTACCAAGCCTTGTGGGATCTGCAACCAGACAGCTTGTACGGACGTCTGGGCGATGACATCACGTTGTGGATCAAGTGTCTTAATGATATCAAGTAAGTAACAAAGCCAGGCCACAATTCAATATTTGTATTAGAAATAAGATTTTAACTAAGACAGCATATAATAAAAACAATAAAAGAATTCAATGTCGTGTACTTTAAGTGTATATCTATAATCATTGTTTTTTAAATAGCTTTCTACTTTTACCTAATCCATTTTCTACTAAACAGTTTGTGATTCTTCAATCCGCTATATCCAATTTTTTGCTCGTTAAACGAAGCAAAACCCGGAAAAACATAGACGACGTTTCGAAATATATATAAAATGAATGTGCGTAGGAAATCGCGCACGACATTCGACACGTCGGACACGCGACGCGAGTACGGGCCCGTGGTCATCGACTTCGCGCGCGTGCAGAGCAAGGTGGCGCTGAAGTACGACGCCTGGCACAAGGAGGTGCTGGGAAAGTTCGGCGCGCTGCTGGGCGGCGAGATGGTGCAGTTCCACGGCCGCCTGGCCAAGTCGCGCGGCCAGCTCGAACAGCAGTCCATCGGTGGGGCGTCGCTTGTCTACATCGCCTTCGTCTATTGTACCCATAATATTATGAACAAAATTCCATTCGTTTTCAGTCATTTACAACTTTTCAAATTGCTTTGTGTTCGTGAGCCACCTACTTGAAAAATTCAATGAACAAACTATGTACAATATAAGAGTCTTCAAGTACATGTCTATAAAATGTCGAATATACATTTCCAAGATGGAGCATGTTACCTAACATTGTTTCTCAAAATAGAAATTGATACACTTTTATTCTCGTTCGGGATCGCTTAGCACAGCTTCTACGGCGCTGCTCGTCGGAAGACAAGGCATTAAGTAGTGTTCAGGAAGATTTGTGGTATATCGTGAACATATAATGTATCTATGTACTATTTTCAGAGGCTGCCTCAACTAGCGATGCGGTTTCGCTCATTACATACGTGCAGCAATTGAAGAGAGAGGTCCTGGCATGGGAGAAGCAGGTTGACATTTACAGAGAGGCGCAGAGAATTCTGGAAAGACAGAGGTGCATTTTATTTTAATATATGTTGTTTATTGGCATTCTTAATAAAACATGTTTATAACCTGCACTAGATGTCCCCGAGGTCACAATTGGAGGTATAAATGTGTGCTATTTGTTATAGATTCCAGTTTCCAGCTCAATGGTTGCACGTAGACAATATTGAAGGGGAATGGAGCGCCTTCAACGAAATCATGCGCAGAAAGGATTCGTCTATCCAGACTCAGGTATGTGACATTACATTTATAGACATCTTAAAGGTATTGTGCCTATTCAAGGTATCACTATTAAAGAAAATTTATTTGATCATAGAAGATAATTTTTATTCAACAAAAGTATTCCATCAAGTATTAGCATCAATTACTAATTTATATTTTTAGGTGGCATCGCTCCAGCAAAAGATCGTCGCGGAAGACAAGGCGGTCGAAACGCGTACTCTCGAGTTCCTAGCAGAGTGGGAACGTAGCAAGCCAACTGATGGCTCCACAAGACCTGAGGATGCCTTGGCCAGACTGCAAGCCATGGAGACCAGATACACGAAGCTGAAGGATGAGCGAGACAATGTTGCCAAAGCCAAGGAAGCACTAGAATTACATGATACTGGTAAATCACTTGTGTTCATCGCATTTGGTACTCATGTGTGATTCTGTGCATTAAATTAATCACAATTTGCCATCATGTGTAGAACCACCATGTGTGTAGAACTTAAGGCATTACAATCATACAAATTATATTCTTAAGTTCGTAGTACTGTTTTATTAAAACTGTATTTATAGGAATTTTTGAATTCGTTACGAAACAGTATTGAGATTCATGTGAGTGCCGCGAGCAAGATCTAAAATAAAAGGAACTGGGGAATAAAAAGGGGAATAGGTTTTACTTAACACGTCGTTTATAATTTAAATGTGATTGTAGATAACAGGCTTTTATTATCGAATGCAGGAACTTCTGTTAACAATGAGCGAATGACAGTGGCGCTCGAAGAGTTACAAGACCTCCGCGGAGTGTGGTCCTCTCTCAGCAAGATTTGGACCCAGATCGACGACATCAGGGAGAAGCCTTGGCTTTCTGTACAGCCAAGAAAACTTCGGTACGTACCAAGGACTAGATGTCGTAAATGTTTTTACTACTGAGTTTTTATATACCTCTTTCGAAAATATTAACATGTGTCTCATGTTACAGTCAACAACTGGAGGCTATGTTGAATGAACTCAAAGAACTGCCCGCTCGTCTCCGCATGTACGACAGCTACGAATATGTCAGAAAATTACTTCAGTCATACACCAAGGTAAGTCATTAAATATGTTGAAATGTAATGTTTATATACTGTGTTATGGGGGTTTATTAAAGGATTCGTAAATATCTCATGATACAGAATGAACTCGTAAATTATTTTTTAGTACAGAGGTAAAACGTATTTTATATACATATGAAAAGAAATAATTTAGAAATTCCCTTCAATCTTTTACCGTTACAATGCGCAGAAAATACATTTTCTGACTTCAGAAAGAGTAAAGCCTCTGACTTCAGTAACTACACGTTCTATGTATTATGTAGTGAATGTTATTTTTCAGTTTTAGTGGTAGTTGTGGAAGTGGGCAAAAATTTTATTCTTCTTAATCTGTCGCATTTTTTTGGCTATGTCTACCAGGTAAGGCAGAAAATTGAAATGTACGATTCCGTTTCACGGGTTTAAATACGTCTTACAAAAATTGGTTTCCGGCCCTTTGCGGTGAATTAATCGCGCCTATGAGTGTGTAAAGACGATTAACCCAAAAATTTGTATCAATACTATTTCGATGATCATCAGGATCGTATTATGCTTTATAGTGGAATAAAAGATTTTATTTTGAATTTGAACATATATAGGTACATTACTAAACGATTCATACCGTTCCTTAAGTAAATAAAAACGTGAACAAAGCTCTTCAAAGCATGCAAAGCATTGGCCACTCCTGTAGTGTTGCACATGTCCATAGGCGACGGTGACCGCATTCAATCAGGTGGCCCGTATGCCTGGATGGCCGATATCAGATATAAAAAAAACGCGGTGCTGATCCCGGGTAGTGTATCCGTTATAGCATCCAATATGTATTCTCCTTTCGTAAGCTGGAAAAAGTTTTACCGTTACAATGGTGGTGGATAATTTTAAATTGAGTCCATTTAATATTTTCAGACTTGCTGCACTCCGAAGACCTAGAGCTGCCGGATGTATGTTCGGTGAATATATACATGCGCGACATGGAGGACTATGTGGCGTTGAACGAGGTGTACGCCAGTAACTTCTGCTTCCCCAACCCGCCTACGCGGGTGTGCGTGCAGTGTCCCTTACCTAAAGATGTCGGACTAATTTTGGACGCAGTAAGTTCGGTCATATGTTAGTATGTTTGTATGTAACGGAAACTTTGAACACGATTTTGACCGACTTTGAAATGTCAGATCAATTTGAAATTTTGCATACTTATCAAGGACCGATGACAATAAAATAATATAAAATAAAAAAATATGAAAAATCTAACTAAAAATAAAGTTTATTATTTATTATATAGTAAAACTAATTTCAATATTGGTTGTATTTGTAAATTTTCGCCTGTGTCCATCGTTGGATATGTGACGCAATCGATATCTTTCGTTGTCGTTAGAAACCAGTTGATGAATCTTGTCATAGACAATGAGGGCAATAAAAAAATCCACAGACAAACTATAAAAGTGCAACTCCCTGAATCCGCGCTGATGATCAGGTGCGGCAACGTTGTCCACTAATCGCCACATTCCCTATACATATAGTTCGTTCAATTAGTGGAGTATTTGTGCGAACGACGTATGTGTGAACGAATTAATATTTTTGATCACCGCTTTCATGGATCTATGTGGTTATTGAATATGGTACATTTGATCTGAATGTGGTGCCAATTGAACATATATACATGAATTTTACACTAATAATATACTTACATAGTATTATAATATATATTATGCGGATTGTATTGTATTGTGTTCAGAGTACAATTTTTACTAAATATTTTGTATTCGGTAAATATGTCATTCACCACAAATTAGAAATCTAGATTAAAATATGACTTGTCACCTATTAGCATTATAATTATACAGCCGACCCAGATTAGCTCAGCCTTGCCTACATTCAATTTGTAAGACAGTGTTATTGCTTTGTAACATTCAGCATTTATTTGTATAAAACATTTATAAATATTTACAATGTGAATGCCCCTAGGTCGCCCACAAAGCGGTCGCCAACGACAGCGATACAGACGGCGGCAGCTCTAAAGAACGTATGACGATGCACGTTCAAGGTATATCGCATTGGGCGCCCGCGAACATTGGCCCTTACAGTCAGGCCTTTAAGGTCAGTATTTCAGCTAACATCGTTCACCTTGCTATAACATTCAAATTTATGTCAATAATCTAACGAGTGCAAATTATCGGATGTAACGTTACAATAACAGCGTGAATGATAGATGTGTTAATTATGACGTATGTAGAAGTAGTATTATTTATATTTTGTTCAAATAAAACAATTAGCTCCATTTCAGCCATACAAAATAGCATAAACAGTAAATGTATGTTATACTTTTATGAAGTTGTTGAAAAAATATTTGAGTGGAAGTAGGTAGTGGTTTAGTGTGTGTGCGTTACGGGCGCAGGTGGGCGAGGTGACGGGCACGTGCGGGCAGATCGCGCTGGTGCCGGGCAGCATGCGGCTGGCGGAGGGCGGGCCGCGCGCGCAGTGCGCGCTGGCGCTGCGCCACCTCGCGCGCCTGCTGCGTGCCACGCACCCGCGCGCGCACATCCGCAGCGTCGTGCAGGTGCCTTGCGCGCTTCGCTCTGTCACTATTATTATTTGTCCTTAATTAAATATTAATAACGTAAGGACAAAAACTTCAATACACAACGAAGAAGTTGTACTGTGTTTGTTCATTCCGATGTCAGTCTGTACAAAACTATAATTGAAATTGTAAATTAATGGTGACGTTCAATAAAAAAATATATTTAAAAGCACAATTGACTTCTTCCTTGTACAGTACATGATTAATGCACGCTGTCCGCAGAGCGTGTGCTACGTGACGGGCGCGGCGGGCTGGGGCGGCGCGCGCGCGGCGCGGCGCCAGCTGGAGCGGCGCACGGCCGGCGCCATCGTGCAGTGCGCCGCCGTGGGCGCGCTGCCGCGCCGCGCCGCCGTCGAGTGGCACGCCTGGGCGCACACCGACAACAATCGCTTCGAGTGTACCTATCTATCTACTTAACTGTGTCTTGTATTAGTTATTATAATAGTACGGTTATTACTTAATATTGATTTTAACCACTTCGTTTTATTTTTAGAAATGAACCAATTGTATTATTTAACATTTCGTTTTTAAACAATTGTCGATTCACATATCAATTTATGATTTTTGGTATTAGTACAATAATATATTATTTTTAATTATAACTCACCACAGCGGCGAAAAAACTTAATCGCTTTAGAATTCTCCGTATTGATCTCTACTTATGATTCATTCGCGTTAAGAATGCAGTGAACCATACTAGTCTGCCGATTTAACCACGCCTCCTAACCAATCAAATCGTTCGTAATTAGAAAGTTGAGTTAACAGTGATTAGTTGAACGAATACTTTCGAATGCAACGATTGTGGCCTGTGTTGCAAGTGTAACTGAATTAAAAAAAACGAATACCGCATCTATTCGTAAAAATAAAAGTAGTACGGTAATGCATAGCGGAGAAAAAAAAGTAATTTACAACGTTTTTAAGTACTTTAAACAGTGTGATTTTAATACGAGAATGGGCGTTTTAGTACAAAAACAGCAACAGCATGCGGTGTGTCCGAGCGAA
>DVPD01000517.1:0-11156 GCA_018237605.1 Apyrrothrix (Melanopyge) sp. n. Burns01
TTTCTTTCTACCTATCTCTTCGGGGATTACAGGCGTGATGATACCTGTTTTACGTGTACGTTCATTGCATTGATATTGACAACCATTTTTCATTCAATTGCCCTTGAAGGATCCCGGAAGCTATGTCTGCCATCAAACAGTAGTGCTTGCAGTGATTTAAAATAATAATAACATATCAGGCAGACCAATTCAATAATTAGGAGTATCATATGAATACAGATGGGCAACAGTGACCATGGAGCGCCAGTTAACTGCAATTGATTTAAAGAGCGATAGGGAGACCGTATAGACAGAAGAAATTATGGTCGTAGGGCAAGAAACAGTTTTGTATAGTGACGTACTAAATAATGCAGAGTTGGCAGACATACTATTTAATGGACCGACGACCTGCTCAGGACTATCCGAAAAACAGAGAAATTATTACTCATATTTAAATTTCCCTTTACGTAAACGTAACTGCTGAGACGTGGAAGTGTACCACACTCCTCTGTCTATCTCTTTGGAACATACAGGGGTTTGCTTTTAAGTTACAAGAAATAGATTTACAGACCAGGCCAGGAAAGTAGTAGGGGAGTTAGAAATGTGAGTATTGTGGTCGGTAGAAATAGTTAGTGTTTATCTACTTCTATGGGAAATATGTACGTACAATAGTACCAATTTACTAGGTATTGCTTTTAAAAAAGCTGTTCTTCTGTTGAACTGTTCTTCTTCTCGCAAATCATTTTCGTTGATTTTTTTAGAACATAATATTTTTCATTTTACGGCAGCCCTACTGCTTGCGGGCCGGTAATGTGATTTTAAACTACAGTTTTTACGATGGTCCGATGCAAAAGTGCATAAGCAATGTAAAGGATTTTTGTAACGGAATGAATAAATGCAGATTATTTAGCGAGTGTTACATTGTGTGTAATTGGACTTATTTCAACATAAATGCTTGATGATTAATAGGTTTATGATGAGACACAATTATGTATAATATGAATTTTTATAAATATATCAAAAATTCTTTCACGTTTAGGGATTTGTGTTAATGCTGAAACTGAAATGATAGCATCATTAAAGTAAACTATTTCATCATCAAATCGATACACAATACGCACAGATCCGATCTTGACGCATATATATACACATATAGTAGGATTGAGAACCTCCTCTTTCTGTTAGGTCCATTATAATTGCAATTTTATAATGACAGCAATAGAGGTGTAAGGGATTTCATGCTACATTTTAGGAGCTCAAGCCAACGTTACTTGCCCGTGGTGCACCCTGCTATACAACAGACGAGACTCTGTGGATCAGATGATCGCAATATGGCACAGCCTATCTCGGCATGCATAAACGCATTGACCGCCAAAGGGTAGCAGAGTAGGCGGTATGAGAAACTGTGCCCTGTGATCCCTAACCCTATGCCGGTGTTTGGATTATGGGCAAAAAATACCCATGAAAGTGGGAACTCAATTTGGGACGCCAATGTCTAGCTGTGGATTAAATAGAGTGGTGATGAGAACATTTTTAGTAAATATAAGAAAACAACAAGTACAAAAACATCTTGCGATTAACAAAACATTAGTTCGTGAAACACCAATAAGAAACCGTATTCTCACTTAATATTCAGGCCATGAAAGTGTGGTGTCGGAGTCAATATTTACAACAGTCGAGTATTGTACTGTCCGTGCGCGTACCTTAGATTTTATTTACTTAGCGAGACGAGTGAGTCGCAGGTCTCATAGATGTTTTCTATACACCGAAGGACAGATATTTTGTAAAAAAAACTTACAAGGTCCTTTTTAGATACTTAATCGAATCAGGGGCAGTTCGTCAAAAATGCGATGCTAATTAATTACAGTGATTTCGTTTTGGTTTTGTTTTACTATTAACCGATTTGTGAATATCTGTATTCATGATTATTTATCGACTTAATTGACACATGATTTATCGGAATGGCCTGATTAATTTCGGATAGGTATAACTGGGGTCCTTCTGTATGAACTCCCGTTGATTACAGCAAGGTTATAGTGGAGTAGTTTATTTGCAATATAAATTTATATAATTTGATAATTTCGACTGATTAAGATTGGAGACTCAAGCAGCTCAATTCATATCTATTGCTGAGTACAACTGCTGGCTTTAATCATTTTTATTTTCAAAGGTAACACGCATTTACTAAGTCTGGTACCGTTTTCATTATCAAAGTTACTGAAAATGTCATATAGGCCTTCAATCTCAGTCAGGTCGAAAAATGTCGACATTAGTCATTAGACTTAACAGATCATTACTCATCTACGATGTTGACCCATTTCGATCGCAGTCATTCTTTGCATGGTTTATCACTACTGATTATTATCTAATAACCAACGAGTAATTGCCGTTAAGCCTTGTCGAAAGTTAGAGCGTGCTTCAAAAACTGGTGGTTCGTTCTAAGACCGTATCTCTGTCAATCTGTTTACTGGTGGTGCGGAGCAGACTCGAGTCTTTTCTCAGCTAGGGAAAGGTATGAGTGCTTTGTGGACAATGTTGTATTTTTATACCATGCTGTTTGATATCTCAGAGGATTATAAGTTATGGAGAGACGGTGTGCAAGTTTTACCCGCCTTGTTTTCTTACCCTCATAGCGAGCGCTATTTATTCTTAAAGGTGGAAATCATTTTGTACAGAAAGAGCAGCGCGCACATGTTCAATTGTTATGCAATCTTAATAGATAGTTTTGTTAAATGATGCACGCGAGATTTTAAAATTTAAGAATGAGGTTAACTTCAAACCGCTAGACTATCCCTTCTTGGCTGTATGACGGAAGAGTGCAATGAGCAATTGTAGTAGTAAAAAAATTAATATGTGCTCACCTTAGAACCTTCGAACTCGCAGAGCGGTGCTGGAAACCAACGTTACTATTGTGGCCTCTTGTTTTGCTGCATTGGAATGTGACGTTTGTAAGCGATGAAGAATGCATCCCAGTAAAAACTACGTGTCGCTTGTAAACACATCGCGTTGATATTTGCTCTACTTACGCTATTTGTAAACGTAACATAACATCACATTTGCATTTCGCCGTAGCGGTAAGCAGAGGAGTGTAATATACTTCCACGATTCAGCAGTTATAAGCCCCAGCATTGAAAAGAGGCCTATTTTCATACTCCCGAAACAGTCCAAACTCCGTGCGGGAATTTCAAGTTAGAAAAATGCTATAATACCTTATTTTACCCGGAGATTGAACCCAGGACCTTTTGATAAGCAATCCCGCTTATTTTGCTTAATATAACGTGTAATTATACAACAAAGTGTATTTATAGACCTTTGATAAATCTAACTTCTTCTGCGAAGGGATTATAAAAGAATTACTTATCTTCGTCCATTACTATGTAATGGAGACTTACTTAAGGCCCTTTTGAAATCGAAAAACGCCCAACGTTAAACAGAAATACTCCCTTGCAAAGCCTTATGTGTTATTCACCATTTGTTTATATAGCTATTACATTAAAATATACTGCTACACACATATATCAATAAATATAACCACACACAATATTCCGTCATAAAACGTCTTTCATTATTTTTACTTTTTACAATTTCATTAATAAAATAAAAGCTATTTCCACATTATTTCCATCTTAATATATTTTTAGTAGAGCACATGACCAACCGTATCACGCATCGAACTCGAACCGCGTCAATTTTCTAACACCATTAAGTGCGCCCGCGCATGTTTTTGTCAAAGAAAAATGTGTCTTATTACATTAAGGCGGTCGCATGTCGTGCCGTGGGACGTGTTTTGCGTGCATTCGTATTATAAACGTGCGTTTTATTTGCACATCGTGATGCGAATTTCACGGTTTAAGTCGAGTATTATCGGTGAAAATTGCACGCGGGTTTCCGGGTTTGTGTCTGTGTGCTTTTGCAAATGTAGATACTTGCTGATGGAAAAGTTCACACATGTATCTTTTAACATTTTGACCGCCGTAATTGTAACATCTTCTGTAGAATAGTTACTTGTTAAGTCTGTTTATAATGACAGATGCATGTCCGATAGTGCAAGATTAAAAGGGTTATTGGTGTACACGACGATGACGATGTAAAATAAGGTTCCTCGTACGCCCCATTTCTATAACCGCAATAAAAAATCAACAAAACTTAGCGAAAACTTGGCTTTAATACCGCAATTCTATAACAAAATGATAAATTAATAAAACTCATACATAGCATAGAGGATATACATATGTAGAGCATAACATCACGCCTGTATTTTCCCGAATGTATAAGCACAGGAGTATACGAGTAGTACACTCCCACGATTCTACAGTTACGTTACGTCCGACCGTGGAATAGGGGAGAGATTGATATACACATTGGTACCTAGATATTAGTTATTATTTAATTGGGCCGTCGAAATAATAAAACTGAACGACTCTAAGCCATCATTTCTAAATTGGAGCGGTGGTCGGTATCACGCTAACAGCTAATTGAGTCTGCTGCAAGCACAACGGAGTGTGGCTACTGCGTAAATACAAAAACGTAATATCATGTCATTTATCTTCATCATCACCATCACCATCATCACCCTGTCTACGTTCGCTGCTGGGCATAGGCCTCCCCTGAAAGGTTTTAGCCCATAATCCCCACGCTGGGCATGTGAAGTGTTAAATTAGGTAACATCAATATTGGTTACTGACACACTTTAAACATCTCAAACAAAATAGATGAAAGTTGAAATTTACAGCGAAAACGAAACATACCACATTGCCTTATTTTCATGTTTTGTTTCGGACAAAAGAGTGGCCGCAATTGACTATGAATATCTGCAGCCGATTTTCAACAGCACTGTTGGAATAGTCTGTTGTTAATAAAACTGTTAGTTAGTATTAATTGGTGAAACGTGGGAGGGTACCACACTCCTCTGCCTACCTCTGCTTGGATTACAGGCATGATGTTACGATTGTTATATAACAACATACGTAACATCACGCCTGTAATCCACGAACTGGTAGGCAGAGGAGTGTATAGTACTCTCCCACGATTCACCAGTTAACATAACAACATGTTCTATTTTATTTTGTTAATTGGACTTTTAGGGTCATTAAGTTGAGTGGTAGTTAAACTCCCTGTTCTTGTACAAGCATCTTCTAAGGTGTGACGTGACATCACGCCTGTAATCCTCAAAGAAGTAGGCAGAGGAGCGTAGTACAATACCAGTAATATTTAAATATACATATATAAGAAGAATTATAGTATTTTATGTATGCTTTCCTACGTTTGTTGTTGGGTCATACAAAAAGATAATAGGCGATGTACATTACACAGGGCCTGCATCTGAATCTGTGGAATCCGTTCGCAAAGGCGTAACTATCTGTTTTTAAATAATAATCGAATGTAAGTATTTTAAATTGGTTTTCCTTATTCTCAACTCTCATTGACACAGTCGTCGAATAGAGGGTGTATTTATTTCACATGTACGGCTTCTTAAAATTAAGAAGATACATTTAATGAATTTTTACACTACATAAATATCTAAATTGCAATAATTGAAAAATTATCATAATAAAGAAATACAAGAAGTTTTTTCTTGTTAATTAATTTAATGTACAAGAAAATTCCAAACGAGAATAATTAATTTGAACTACTATAATTTTGAGGCGGTATCATAAATTTACTTTGTATGAGACCAGATAACATTTTTTTCTTATTTAAACCGAATATAATTAATTACACGGGGAAAAAACATCATGAAGACCATGAGAGGCCTATGTCCAGCAGTGGACGGGTACACGCTGATGATGATGATGATGACACCAAAGCAATTGTTATTAAGACAATTTATGTTACGGCTTGTCCACATTTATAAAGTAAGCAGCCATCTTATTCCTCATTAGAAACTCATCTGTGGCCAACTTCGAATAAAACAAATACTAACTAATACTAACTGCACTCATTCTAATTTCGTATATGTTAGATATACAAATTATCCCATTATCATTAACGCTCCTTTCCCTATACTTCTAGTTCGGGCTCGGTTGCTAGTGAATATGACTTACAACAGCCACTTAGACGACCTCAATCTGCTCCTCTCGCCACATAAAAGAGAAGTGAGAAAAATCTAATCCGGCAATTCCTCGAGTCCGTTGTAGTGTGCGTCGCATATTTCGCTCCTAACGGCGAATGTGCCCACAGAACATTCCGACTGCATTCTTACGATGCCAGTATTAATTAATTGGAATTCGAGCCAACATTTCTTATCTCGCCCAAGTATTACTGGGGAACTAATTATTGGGGTGAATTGGAAAAGAGATTATTGGAAGAGTTTTATTGTGAATACGTTTTTATGATGGAGAATTAGAGACGGGTAAAGCTTAGGCCGCACTTCATGAACTCCTATGATACGGAATAGTCTCGACCTGTTCGAAGTTAGCTGACCGCCCTGCTGGTTCGGTGGTTAGTGAACCTGAGTGCTATAACATGGATTGTGGGTTCGATTCCCAACAAAGACAATTTTTTGGGTGGTATGCACAAAATGCTGTATGCGTGTTTATCAGCTGTTAGGTCATAGTACAGATTTTCCTTACTCAATAGTCAATAGTTTTATGAATAACTAATACTAACTGACATAAACAGTCCTATAGCTAGTCTTATTCAAGGCAGATTTCAGATACCAAGAGCGGTCATGACCACTCGTCGCTTCTCGCTTCGCTACTCCCTTCATGTAAAAACTGAAATATTTATAAAACGTAACAACACGCCTATAATCCCCTCACATGTAGGCAGAGGAGTGCAGTTCACTCCCACGTCTCACTACTTACGTTGACATCCCGTCATGGAACAGGTGGTGAGCTTATTGCGATACACAGCGTACAAATCCAGACTCCGAGCTACTGCTAGATATTTTAACTTGAAATTCCCGTTAGGAAAATCCAACAGTACCCGACCTGAGATTCGAACCCAGAACCTCTCGACCGACGTCGCGCTCGCAACTAATCCACCAACGAAGCAATCGAAATATATGTAAGTTTATGAAGAGAGTGATGAATGTGGAAGAAGCGCGGCAGGTCTGTAAGAGAGTCTGTAGAGATATTTCGCACTCCGTGCTCTGTGCCCACCCCGTAAGGGATCTAGCGTGACTATATAATAATAATAACAATAGTTAGTATTAAAAAGTCCTATGTTAATACCAATAGAACGTAGCCGTAGCGTCTGTTCAACCCAGTAGCAGTACCTGGGCACGTTTACTAACATTTTATTGGTATTGAAGTGAATAGTTAACATATCAATTTTAATTGGGAGTGTCAATAAAACGCGCTTAGAAAGTTGTCAGCCGCTGACCAGCAATAAATACTTTTGAGATTAAACATCACTAGTTGTAACGGTGAAGGAAAACACCGTAAGGAAACCTATACAGTTTATTAATCTTCATAAAACTCTGAGTTATGTACGAGTAGAGCCTCATAACCCGCAATTTGGCCGCGTGGGCTGAGGCGTTTGAGTTGTTTCTCATCTTGAGAGAAGATCCATGCTCAAATGTGGAACGATAAAAGGGCTGATAGTGTTGATCATTAAAGATCTCCCCAATGATCTAATAAACCCTGCCTCGTTGATCGAGTGGTTGCGAGCGCGAGTGCTGATCGAGATGTTCTGGGTTTAAATCCCGGATCGGATACTATTGGATTTGGAACTGGAATTTCTAGTTAAAATTTCTAGTAATATCTCGGAGCCTGGGTTTGTGTCCAGTGTGTGGCAATAGACTCACCACCGATTCCATAATGGGACGTAAACGTAATGGTCAAACGTGGGAGTGTACACTGCCCTGCCTGTTCGGAGATTAAGGGCGTGATGTTACTAATGATCTCGATGCTCCTTGCTTACATCGTAAGAGACGTGGCGTGATGATATAATAATACTAATATTGGTGACAACGATGAAGCAAAATTTTATAAAATACTTAAGGGGATAAAGATTGCCGACTTTTATTAATTTTATGTTGAAATTTGAGTTTATTAATCAGTGCTAAGTTATATCAAGATTCTGGAACCAAAAGTCTTTAGGAGCAGCTATGTGTCTGCAATGAACTGAAATAGACCTTAAGACCTTAAGACTTTAGGAGACCTTAAGTTTTATCTGAAGTCAACTGCATATGTTAGATGCCCTCACGATTTAACACCAATTGGCGTGTGTACAAATTTTTCATATAAAATTTGAAATGAACTTCCTTGAAAACTAAGCATTAGAATACCTACTTAGAAATCTTCAAACAAATGTCAAACCTATTATAATTATTAATGTAACAAACTTTATAAAATATACTCCTTTGAGTAGTTTCTCCATAAACACAGTGCAAGTTTATTCACGTTTTGAACACATTAATGCAATTTAGTGTTTAATTCAAAAAAATATTTTGTTTTTGTATTGACAAATATATAACTATATTGCTTACAAGAAATAAAAAAAAATACTTGAAAGAGCCACACAGACGTGGACAATAAATACAAATATACAAACACGGGCAAATTGTTTGTGCCAGAAATAAAAAAGGCAACCATAAAAAATATCAAAAGAAATAATAATATTGTGAAGAAAGTAAAAAGGCAGTCCTTTTCAATGTACTACATTGTCACATAAATATATCTGACGAAAAAGGAACATACCCAAAAATATTTGTATTTTATTTAATGTACAACATTTTCATTCCGAGAACATCTATTGAAAAAGGAACACCAAAAATAAAGTATTGTATTTAATGTGCTACATTTTCTTTCCAATAATATCTTTTGAAAAAGGAACATACCAGAAACAATTATATTGTATTGTCGAGCCGCTAAATGTAATACAAAAGTGTATAATTCCCCTGCACTTTATAATTGCGGCTATATATCGCGCTAACGCCGATGATTTCAAACATTCGCCGTGTCCCAGAAACGCGCGCCCACAGACTACGTACATTTCTTTCTATACCACACTATACCTAGCTAAAATTCATAGAGAAATAAGTATAAGAACTACCATCTAAAAAACTACGCGGCCGGCCGTCGCAAGAGCCATCAATCTCGCTATTCGAATTCAAACTTTAACCGGATAATATAAAATTCAATTTAGAGCAACGCACGAATGGATATAGGATTTGTTGGATGTTAAAACGAACGCGGCAGTGCAGGCCATTGCACGATGCATACAGGAATAGTGCAGTGAATTGCATTCGAATAGTGCCGCGCCGTATTTCTTTGCCGTTATTGTTATTATGTTTCACATCTGCTACTTTTCCATCACAAAAAAAAAACTGTCGTATATATATATTTTATTCCTTCATGTAATTAAAAGGAAAATATAAAAAAAACACTAACAAATATATTTATCTTAATATCTGTTAAATTAATTTATTTTAAAATAGCGACCTATGATTCTATTCATAACAGCAATAAGAGCATTCTATTCATGACGTCAGAAATTCGAATTACTTATTATTCGTATTTTAAGTATTTGAAACAGATTGAATAGAACAAACACCAGGTTTTTCGATGTTGTTTTAATGTTAATAATTTGAGCTTAGTACTTGTAAGATGGCTTTTTGGTATATTTTGAGGGTAATTGCGGAAAGAAATTATAATAATCAAGATTATTAGATGTCCCTCGTTGTTAAGGTTATCGTTGTCCGCAGCAAAGAGCAGGCGTAAAATAACAGTCGCCAGCGCACGCTACGTCGCTCAATATAGGCTAAAACATATTATTATATGCAAGGCGTTTCTTGTACTACGCGAAAAATAGGGTTGGCTGCTTAGATTGATATACAGTTATATAATTCAATTACGCTTTTAATTATATTGCGGTTATAATGTCATTCAAGTATATCTTTAAATGGTTTAATTCGATTCAGCGCCAAAATTATGCAGATAGTTATGTAATTAATTGTTATTATTATTAATTATTGATCTGTATAGTTTTTTGTAGAGTATTGGAGAATAATCGTAGTGTTACAAAAATTATGACATTTTTTATCAGTACTTATGATCTTCGCACGAAGCACAACCGTCTGTGAATGTTTTTAATGCTTAAACTATAATCGTAATATTAAAAAATCATACGCAATGCTAAATGATGTATCGTTTAAACAGTTTCACAGAAACAAGCATAAAATGCATACCACATTCAAAAACAAATCATGAAGTGTGAAATTCTAATCGGTCCTTATTGTTCTCAATTTAGTAAAATTAAATGTATTTTTATGAGTGTGCAGGAATAGTATCTTTTTAATTTTTAACTGTAACAAATAATGACCCAATTGAAACTCTGGTCGAGTATAATTTATGACTATGTTATAGATTATTAGTATACATTTGTTACATTGCTCACAAAGTTAAAAAACAGTGAACTGTGAGTTTTGTATTCAAATGATAGTTGCTTACATTAAATCCAAATAATACATTTAACGCAATTTATAATAAAGACATTCGTTTAATAAATATATTTAATTTTAATTTTGTATTTATATACCTTTATAACTTTATATTAAATAATGAAACAAAATTAAAAGTAAAAATGATGAGAGTACACTTCCCTTATTTTATCTAAGCACGGTAAATTAAAGTTATTACAACAGATGAAATAGGGCTAGGCTTAGGTCTTGTCTAGTTGACGCAGCCCTATGCCCCGCAGGCAAATATGAACGAATGTAAGTTGACTTAGAATAAGTATGTTCAGCAATCCAGACTCGGGCAGTGTTAGATCATAATGTGTTGAAAGTGCATGTGCGCTGCGCCGGAAAACAATGAAAATACCGCGCTTTTTGAAAATACACCTTTAAAATTATACTACAGTATTACTTCGGTACAATCTCTTAGTACTGTAGTAACATTCAATCGGCTAAAGCTAACCGCGAGTTCGGGCGACGTGGCTTCCAAATTCAAAAATGTGACATTTATTTAATATTTTTTTAATTTCGCACAGACTATTTATAGACTGCCGCCATTTTTAGTGCCAGTAATAGAAGTGTTAAATTTATAGATTAGAGCCGTAAACTTTTAATTTTAAATGTTTTCATTCAAACGCTAGCGGTCCGTGAAATTGGAAAAAATGTAATGACAAGTTACGCAAGAGGATAAATAAAAAAACAGTGCGTAATTTGGCGATAACGATTTTGGCGCGAGTTTCTCGGACGCGCCGATAACAGTTCGGTTACGAAACTA
>DVPD01000518.1:0-11150 GCA_018237605.1 Apyrrothrix (Melanopyge) sp. n. Burns01
GGTGTATGGCAATAGACTCACCACCTATTCCATATTGGGACGTAAACGTAACTGGTGAAACGTGGGAGTGTACTACATTCCTCTGCCTACCTCTTCGGGGATTACAGGCGTGATGTTACGTTTCTTTTTCATCGCCATAAAACCAGCGTAACTTTACTTGGCTACGATCCGGGAATTGTGTAAATTAGAAACAAAGTGGTTATGGAAAAAGATTAAAATATACTTAGCTAAATATAAAAAATATAAATAACATTTCTAAATCTGTTCAACGTCACTCATACCTCAGGTTTTAGTATATCAATGGCTGTGTAGAAAGGAATTTAAAACGGGTAGTTATACGTGTCCATAGATTGTATTAAACAATTACAAGTAGGTTCCTGAACTATGGACTGAATCTGATTTTTATATTCAGTATTCTACGCAATAAGTTTTATTAAGAATGAACAAGAAACGGCTGTTAAAATCAAAACTCCATTTTTAATTACGTCCCGTGCAGATCGAATCTCCAATTTAACGTATTACTCATTTATAATGGGGATTAATTTAATAATATCCGAATAAAGTCACCTATGTGAAAACAATTGTTGTTTCTTACTATGTACTATGTGTTAGGAAATACTTGACTGCCTCGTTGGTCGAGTGGTTGCAGGCGCGACCGTTGATCGACAGGTCCTGGGTTCGGTTTCCGGGTCGGGTACTCGTGGATTTTTGTAACTTAGATTATGTAGTTTAAATCTTTAGTAGTGGCTCGGAGATTGCATTTGTGCCCGGTGTATGCTAATAGGCTTACCACTTACGTCCAACTATGGAGAGTCGGACGTAAGCGTAACTGCTGAAACGCGGGAGGGTTCTACAGTCTTTTGCCTACTTCTGCGGGTATTATAGACTCATAGGAATAGTTACAGATTATGTTAAGTGTTTAGAAGTGTGTTGGGCAAGTACTGGGTAGGGAATGACAAAATAATGAACTTCTGAGTCTACATATGCCTAGTATTCAGAGAATTTGACCCTGGTATTTGATCCGAAGCCTAATTTGTCAAAATGTATCATTAGACATGATGTCGGTTAGGACATGGGGTACTTTAATAAAAGCGTAACGAGAGCTCTTCTTCAAAGCCGTTAACGCATTTGCCACTCCTCGAGAGTTACAAATGTCCATAAGTAACCATAGTTTGTCAGGCTGAATATGTAAAAAAAATAGACTTTTATGGACTTCTATCTCATATTAAAGTAGACCAATAAGTCTGTCTATAGGATTCCTCTATTCAAGAGTATCCATACATGCAATATCTCATACTTCTTGTTTTAAGGCAACGTAAGAGTCGTTTTTAGTATTTTGACACTGTTGTGAAGTCCAAGTGACATGCAATGTTGTTTCAGTTGTTCGAAGTAGTATTTCTCTTCTTTTTAAATTTTATATGCCATTTGATCCAAGGTTGCTATAATGACGGAAGCCAAGAAGGTTTAATTTTAAAGTTCTGTAAGTCGCCTCAAAGTGCTTTTACTTTCCAAAACAGATTATTTCCTTAAAGTATCGCGTTAATCATCTCGTCTAGCGAATGTTGGGTGATACTATATACTCGTATATGCGCCCATACTTACTCACACGGAACCCATGTTCCGCCTCAAAGAAGGACAAATAACCTGGCTGTTTTAACAATCATCGCCACGGCTGCTATTTTCCATGGGATAATCATGATTAAGTGTGTTCATTTGAAGAGTAAGTCTTCGATGACCGTAATCGATGAATAAATTTAACTTTGAATTAAGTATCAAGTTCTGTTGTGCCAATCCAACATGTGGAAAATATAACCTGATTTGTAGAAACACATTCTTTGGAAGGCTAAATTCCTCAGTAGAAGATTTGAAATCTAAAAAATTATCTCTACAATCATCGATTTATACTCGTAGCGTCGTGTATAGCGTTTTTTTCAGTCTGAGAAACCAATCTTAATTTTTGGAGTATTATAAAACACGAACATATTTGGGAAGTCTGTGTTCTAATACGACCAATATAAACTTAGCATTTACTGCGGTGGTTACCGTATCACCATTCTCATCAGCCTTCCGAAATCAACTACTAGACGTAGGCCTCTCCAGAGGGTTTATTTCCCATATTTCCTACGCTTAGATAGATAGAGAATAGATTAGACCACTGTAACATGGTAAAGTCTATTAATATATTTGGAATGTCCATTTCTTACGTTTTTCATTCTTAATTGCAGTATGACCGTCAAAGTGGGAAAGGATACAAAAAATGATGCAGAAAAAGAAAAATCTCTGCACACAGCTTCTTTGGAAGATGCCCTCACTGCAACGGGTGAGATTTTGGAATTGTAAAAACAAAGTTTCCAGGTCTTATTCAACTTATCCTAACAGATTACTCATGTAATCCTAAACTGAAAAATTATAATCAGGTTTTGGAAAATACAACTTCGGGTTGCTGTTGGTATGCAGTTGGACGCTTCAGGCTATGGGCATGGATCTCTTCGGGACCAGTTTTGTAGTTGCAGCGGCGGTCTGTGACCTACAGCTCTCTATGCAGCAACGGGCTCTGCTCACTGCTACTCCTCTTGTTGGTGAGTGTTACGATGCTGAAAGTAAACGAATCTTTATTAGAACTTAGTCTTGCCAGACCTATGAATACTCGTAAAACAAGTTTCCAATGTCCATCACCCGAGGGAGTCATAAATACCCAACAGATAATATCGCCGCGGCATTCAAGTGAGAGATGCGCTTCCTTTGTTAGTATAATTATAAAATAAATGTGAAGCCACACCTATTGGTAGCAGCCAGATAAGAACATTATTTGCTAAATACACAACAGTGGGAGATCCCAGATGTAAAGAAATATTTACGTGATTTTCATCAGTAGATAAGATACGGTATATGACTAAATAGTAGTGGCTGTGGCTATTTTTAACCGTATCTTTAACCGTATCTTTATCGCTATTTTCACTACCGAGTTAACGGATGAATTTAAATACGTTTAACGTTCATACTCAATATGAGATTATGTTGGCATGAAACGTTTTATGAGTACCTTCATGATTAGATTATGTACCGGCTTTTCGCACGTGTGTTTTTTAGAGACAGACACGACATAGGTATGTAAATCAAGCTAATAAATAATTTTGTATAGAAAATCTTCAAATGTGTCTCTGTTGAATACCAGTGTTCCAGAAGGCCGTCGAAGATTTCATTACTGGAAGTTTTTTGATATATTGATTATTGCTTAGGAGTCGTGATCGGCGCCCAGCTGTGGGGTTACGTATCGGATACAAAAGGACGGCGTCTCACGTTGGTGTTGTCCATGTCCGTGGGCTTCGTTTTCGCAGCACTCAGCAGCTTCGCACCAGACTGGCGCATCATGGCTGTACTCAAACTGCTTTCGTCTACTTTGTAAGTATCGACTTGCTTGTGATTAGCTCCCCTGTAAAATATGACATTATAAAAAACTAAATGTATGATCATGTTAGCACACGTACCTATATATTAATTTGTATTATTTTAGTATAGGCGACGAGTTTACATGTTTCTGGAATTGTTAAATATGCTACGTTTGTCACTTGCTTTGGAATATAAAAATATGCTTCAGCTTCATACGCAATTATAATTGTTCATTGGATGCTTATATTCCACCAAAATTTAAATCCTAGCATAAATAGATCCCGCAGTCGACAGTGATATGAGAGGTGTGTAAATAAACTTGTTTTTTAATACGTTTTACACTGCCTCCACTTGATGATTCCTATGGAATGTTGACGTTAGACGTGTGTATCTTATCAAAGCTGGCAACTACGTCTTCATTATTCGGTATTTTTTTGATATTATGTGGATTGCCTGCTTGCTTTTTTGTGAATGTAATTGTTATACCCTCCTCTACCCGTCCGGCTCTTTTTTTATCGTTCCACTGCTGGACACGGGTCTCCTTTCAGAATGAGAGGGATAAGGCCGTAGTCTACCACGCTGGTCAAGTGCGGGTTGGCAGACTTCACACGGCTTAGAAAAAAATTTTTTTATTAACCTAAGGTGTGCAGGTTTTCTCACGATGATTTCTTTCACCGTTATTGCAATTGATATTTAACCTTTAAAACACATATTTCATAAAGAGGTGCGCGCGAGAGAACCGGACTCCAGGAGTGAGAGGCTGTATTTAAACCACTAGGTTATTACTGCTCTTGTTATTACACTCGGACAAAATTATTTTTGTATATATGTAAAATTTCCCACGGGACGATCGTCCTCCTTACGAACGACGAACGAACGAACCTTCCCTCCTTCCGAACCTCGTACGTGTTTCAATATTCTTAAAGTGTAGATTTAGGTCCATCGTGGAAATTAATTAAATGTTCTCAAATATCTGATCATTATCTTCAATAATACACTACCATCTGCACACATATATAACTTTATTACAAATAAATCTTTATTATTGTTTAAAGTTGAAGTGTGTATAACTGGTTTGCCCCGATTTACATTGTAATGTATTACCCTTTTTTCCACACATGGATGCTTGATTTTACACTTGGCAAAGCTTGTGCTACGGTAAAAGGCATCTGATATTTACACATATATATAATTACAATATTATGTTGATAAATACACTACATAAATACTTCTTTAATATTCCTAGCTTAATTAGTAACACAAAATGGACTCACACACTATTCCGTGGTGGGATGTATAACATAATTCTTACCTCTGTGTACCGGTTCGAGAAACTACAGGCGTAATGTTATGTTAATTATTAATAAAAAATTCAAATCTTCATGATATCTGACGAAAATTTTGGTAAAACAAATAACGAACTATCCTAATTGACCCCTAAAAAGATTTATTTGGTTATGTAACTAAATTTGATAATATATCGTATGATATAATTGTTTATCATTACATATCCTTATCATAAAAACAATACATGAGAACGTAATGTGTGCTTTTGTTTTTAATAGACTTAAGTCTTGATCATAATTTAGTCAAATATACAATGCCGCGACCTAATGTCCCAAAGTCCTAATTATCTTAAGTATTCCGTTATTCTGTTTTTTTAAGGTTTATTTAGTGTGCTCTTTTCCATCTATCGTCTATTTCCTTTTATCTTTCCTTCTCTTTTTTAAACCTATCTTTTTTTCCTTTTTAATTTTTGACACCTGGCTTATTTTTTTCTTCAACGCCCTTTGCCCTTTAGCTGCTGTTTTGATAACGTTTTAGTGATAATTTCGTAGCTCATTAATGTCGTTATTATCTTTTATTATTTTTATCTTCTTGACTGCCTCGTTCGTCGAGTGGTTGTAAGCGCGACAATCGAGAAGTCGTGGTTTTTAATCCCGGGTCGGGTACTATTTGATTTTTCTAACTTGAAGAGAAATTCTAGTTGCAAAAATCAAATAGAAAGTTAAAATTTCTACTAATGGCTCGGAGTTTGATGTTGTGCCTCGGTTATGACAATACACTCACCCCCAATTCTACGTGGAATGTACAACCCTCCTCTAATATACTACCTCTTCGCGACTTACAGGCATGATGTTCCGTCATATCTATCTTATTATTGTCAATTTTAGTTTCTGTTTATATACATTGTTTTTGGCTCTTGATTTCAGACCGTAGCTCAGGTAGTTTACTTTTAGATTTCGATTTATATTTCGATTATATTTCGATTTATATTATGTTATATTTATATTTGGGTTATTAAATTAATTTTCAGTACGTCGGCCAGTAATTCCGGCGCATACACTCTGCTCGGTGAAAGCTGTTCAGAACGCGCGCGCGGCAGGTCTATGTTGCTCTGTAATTGCGCGCTCATGTGCTCACAGGCTATAGTCGCAGGTATTTCCCAGCGCATTGCATCTATCTCAACAAATGTATTCTGATAAATTTCACAATGACTTTGATTCTTGTTTATCATTTGTTGACAATGCTAATAGATTTATTGTCTGGCTAATATTACAGAACAGAAGGTTTATATGTACATAATCATTGGTGGAAAATATATGCTTGATATGGTTCAGGAAATATTCTTCTTCCGGAACAGTTATTTATAGCGATATACCATCATACTGTAGTTGCTATCAAGTTTGTGAATTTGTTGTGCATAATTTCTTTAATGTACTCTCGAAAGCTATAAGTAGTAAATAATGATCAGCTTCGCTACACAGCAGTACACAAATATAGCCTTCAATAATACAAAAATATGAGGTAAATAATTTCCTCTATCATTATAATCACGTCAGCCTCTATTGTTCCACTGCTAGATTTACGTCTTTCCCGAATTGTGCCACAGCACTCGGTGCCTTTATTATAGTTACCTACTGACCTTAGTTCAATTTTATTTAACTGTTCTTTCTCTTTGCAGTTTTCGCTTATCCTATTCTTCCCATGAACTTCGTTTTCTGGATTGATTTCCTGGGAATCTATTATCGGCCTTGGAGGCTGCTAGCTCTGGTGATGGCTGTACCGTGTGCGGCCACCGCCTGTCTACTTCAGTTCTTCCACGAAAGTCCTAAGTTTCTCTTCTCCAGAGGTGAATCTGATAAGGCGCTTGATGTGTTGAAGAAAATATACGCATGCAACACTAGAAGATCCGCTGACGACTTTCCTGTAAGTGAAATAAGAATCCATCCGATGATATGCATAGATTTCATAACACTAATTTTTAAAAGTTATTACTTTAAGCTGAAGTGCAATGGAGTCCGCAATCTATATTTATAATGCTTCCGCTATCGAAAGGTTATTCGACAAGTTTATCAGCGGGGTTTCAGGCACTTTATCAGTCTTTTAGGTAATGACTTGCCGAATATACAGCTACGTTACATAACGCTGGCCCGTACCTCTATTATTCATTAAACGAAGAATAAGTCGCTGTCCTGTACTTCTATTATTCATTAAACGAAGAGGAAGAAGTCTCAAGTGGCCACTTATAATCACGGACATGTAAACAGACGTTGAATGAAGCCGTAGAAATGGAACTATTGGTTCGCGTTTGTACACATGTTTTCATTTGACAGTAAGACTATCAGGTAGTGGCAATTGGTCATAGGATTATAGAATTAGTATTGACAGTACGCATTGATCTATTTACTATAAGTTAGTATGAGCACACCAAGTATAACTTAGTTTTTGCACTATTCAAGGTTACTCACGAATAAGTTGCTACTGGTAAGGACTGAGATAGTCTCTTTTACTATACTGGTGCTACCTTGAACTAGATCTTTCAGAATGAAACACACGCTGTTTCAATAATAATTGTTTCGCAGTAAGAAAAGATTCATCTTGGTATTCGGCCTAAATGTAAAGATAATTTAAATTTTTTGAATTACTCTTTACAGGTGAAGAAATTAGTGGATGAGCAGGAGCAAAGTGCGAGCAGCCAGGACTCGTTCTTCAAGGCCCTGTGGCAGCAGACCGCCGCTCTTTTCAGAGCTCCTCTGTTGAAAGTCACTCTGAAACTGTTCTATCTCGTCATCGTCATCTATATGACGTAAGTAATGTCTATTAATATTTCTATGTACTAAAGAATACAGTATTTAATATTTTTCCTATTTATGTTTTAATGTGTTGTTTAAATTGTCATTCCGTTGTTGTTTAATGTTTTTGTACAAGAAATATATCTCTTTTTAAAATGATGACTTATATGCAATACAGTACAAGTAGAGACTTTAATAAAATATATTTCAGTTTTATATTTTAATCCATTTATTTTGTAGTGGCAGCGGTTTCATCCTCTGGCTGCCATACATCATGAACAATCTCTTCGTTGTGTTGGAAGCTGGTGGTGGCGAGGGCATGAATCTTTGCACTGTGATCCGGTATTCTACTGACAGTGTCACTATCTTCGGTAATGATACTGTAAGTAACAGTCCTAAATGAAGCATTTTTACTGTTATTATCTGTATTGCTGATAAAAGTTAGATAAGAATAACAGAGTTATTAAAGACAAAATTTCACTTCCATAGTTAACAATGTTTTAACTGTATTCGCTAGAACGCCTTTAAGACGGCCTAAAACCATTATACGCACAATTTGACCAGAAACCTCTACTCTAAATAATCCAGCGAAGTCTACATTAAGAGAGACAGTAAGTAAGACTTAAGTGAATCCGTATCGCGTATCTCCGCTTCCACAATAGTTCCGGCGCACTTACTGTATAACCTACAAATCTCATTATACAACAATAGCACGGGTAACGCAATAATAATTCGTTATTGTATTACGAAAAGCGATTGAACTATTTTCATTCATTCTAGGTTATAGAAGTATGTAACGACACTATTCAAGAAACGACTCTCCTATCAGCTATGACGTATGGTGCTCTAGCTAGCTCGGCAAACCTAGTGCTTTCCTTGACCTGCGGGTCTAGGAAGCGGATGGCCATGATCGGAATCATCAGCCTGTCGGCCGTGTCTGCTGTGCTGCTGAACGTCGTGGCCGCGCCCATCGCTGGTGGCATTTTCTTCTTCTTCTTCCTTCTGTGCGCACTGTCCATGGGAATCCTGAGTGTGTACTTCGTGGAACTGTATCCTACTCATTTAAGGTAACGACTTTTTTTATTGTATCACATCATTGTATATGATAAATTTATTTACCATTGTACTTTGCATTCACGAAATGTGAGATGTTGGCAGCAGATATATTTGATCTGCAAAGAGTTTTAGTGTGCCAATGTTTTAGCTTTAAGAAGCCAATATGTGACCACGTGTATCCTACGTCGTCTGTTCTCGGTGTTCTCTGCTGCCCACATTTCTTAAGATAATATATTTCATTACATTTAATAATATGGAAAATTTCAATCCAAAATTTTCGCTTCACTGTGCTATTTTATTTTCACAGGGGAATGGCCTCGTGTCTCTCCGTGATGCTGGGTAGATCTAGTGCCTTCTTAGGCGTTAATGCTATTGGAGCTCTCATATCCGCCAACTGTGAGGCTACCTTCTACGGCTGGTCGGTTCTATTACTCAGTAAGTGTTGTTAGAGTTTCTGATATTTTGTTTACATGTAATTGACAACAATCAGTTTTCAACTCTTTGTCTTTCCCTTGCAAGATTCATCACCATATTGTACGTAACGTAACATCACGCCTGTAATCCCCGAATAGGTAGGCAGAGGTGTATAGTATACTTCCACGTTTCACCAATTACGTTTACATCCCAATATAAAATAGGTGGTGAGTCTGTTGCCATACACCGGGCACAAATCCAGACTCCGAGCCAATATTACAAATTCTAATTTTTGGAAAAATCCAATAGTACTTGACCCGGGCACCGTTGCGCGCAACCCAGGACCTCTTGATCGGCAGTCGTGCTTGCAACCAATACGACGAACGAGGCAATTTTGATACAGATTTTGATACTGAGTTGTTTTGATACAGGCATTATATTTTGACAATGACATTGTAAATAGAAAAGCACATATGTTAGTGAGATTCCTCCAACATTTTAAATATCAATATTTATTACGTGAACTGCAAAATTTATAATTTTGCATGTTTTAATATATTCGTTCCGATCAATTGAACTCTAACTGGGTCTTTCCACGGCACAAAAACACTTAGTTTTGATCATTAGTTAAGGAAAGTCATGACAATATGTTAACTGTTATTGATACAACTGTAATACGGCAGGTGCGATAGTGTTCTCATGGTATTTGCCGAGCGACCAGAAGCCGGACAAGTGAATGCGGCGCAGTGGCGCGCGGGAAGCGCGCGAGCGGAAGGGCGCGCGGCGCGGGGCGCGGGGCTGCGTGGACTTTGTTTTTGTGTTTTCCGTGTAATCAATTTTTGCTAAGATATTAAGATAATTTTAGATATTAGATTATTTTATTTTTTTAGTTATACGATTATTACTTGCAATAAAGTAAAATGATTATAATAAGTAAAAAATATATTGCTTACGAATTAATGGACTGATTTTCGTGACAATCATAACTACCGCTTTATCTACCTTCTTGGATAGGACTTTCACGAATATTTAGGATGCTATGTTATTACATAACTACTGCAATAGATATACATTAAGTTCAAATTTATGTCATTTAAAAATATTACGATGTAAATGAGAACGAAGAAGAAGGTGAGGGCATAAATGAAGTAGTGCTATAATGATAGTTTTCCTTTTTGAAACGTGAGTATTTCAAATGTCGTTTGCATATTCATGATTAGACACTAGTTTTAAATAATCTTCACACAATAATCGATTTTATTATATCACGATTCAATTATAATCCGATTGTAATAATACAATATATTTTTTCTAACTTTGCGAAGTGATCATTAATTATGTACAAAAAAACTTCTGTACAATCATCTAAAACTTGTCGAAAATGTTAAAAATTATTTTGATAACTCAAGATTTATTGCCGTGCAAATGAAAAAGTTTGTATGATCAAAACTGCGTGAATTGCGTCCATCCACAATACATAAAAGGCGTTCTATTCGGATCTCTACTTCAAATGATATACGGTTTGACCGTTTATATTCAGGTTTGATCACAAGTATCAACAAATAAATCATGAGGTCCGCTGCGCCCCATTTTGAAAATGTGTACCTGATATTTATGTTTTATTAGTTCTATTATTATTATTGTGTACAAAATATTGTATGTATTGATAAGATTAAAAACCTTCATAAGTATTATAATAACGCTTCTTGTATGTACGAATATTGAATTGTATAAATGGCTATTATTGTTTTTTCATTTTTTATTATTTAAATTGTTACCTCTTATATACAATTAGCAGGTATTTTCTTTTCATCGTAACCAGTTTGTGGTCTCTTCATACATCTAAAAATGATTTTTGCCACTGTAAAGTACTTTCTATTTCTCATGAAACCATTGGGATTGCTAACAAAGCATTGCGAATTGTCAAATTACTCGTAGATCGCCTCCAGAGTATAATTTACTACCAATAACGCATGGTATATCTCAAGGAGCTATATAGGGCCCTTTGCTAATTTTGATCTATACAAATTATGTACAGGACCTAGGTCTAAACGGTAAGATTATTATTTATGCAGATAACACTTGTTTGTTTTAATTACACCATACATACATAATCTAATCTTGCAATCTAAAAAGATTTCACCAAACCACACAATTAGTTATAACATGTTTATTAAATATGGAACGAGTGTTAGTTTATAGTTATGGCAATGA
>DVPD01000519.1:0-11145 GCA_018237605.1 Apyrrothrix (Melanopyge) sp. n. Burns01
ATAGTGTAGCTATAACACGTTGCTCATAAAACGATGAAGTTTAATCCGTTTTAACAGCAATCCAATTGCTTTTTCATTCGATTTAACATCGATTTCATGCTGATTTAATGCACGTACTCCTACAATACGTCCGTATACAATTCAAACATCGAGCAACTTTTCATTTGGTACTTTATTTTGGAATCGTTATAAACTTACGTTCTTGTCGGTTGTGAATCAAGCGTAACGAATATATAAAAGATTGTGTCAAATTGGAATGGTCAATATGCAGGAATCTATCCAGCTTTTATCAAATGAGCATTACCAAATTGCAACTAATACTAATTGTGAGTAATATTAAGTAACTGACATATGTAGAACAAACAGAATCTGCCCGCTCAGGTGAATCTGCAGATTTATTTCGGATTGACAAGGTTGTTTTATAAGAACGTGCTTACATGTTGCAACATAAGCGTCTCTGCGCGGTGACCTTCTTAACTGAAATATATCGTGCATATGTCTGATATTAACAACTACGTTTGTCACATATTTGCATAACGAATATACAAACGTCGCGGTTTCGCTTGAGTCATAACCGTTATTAATACACAATTATACATGTCAACTAAGGAACAAATGCAGGGCAACAAGACGACACCTAGCGGCGGTCTTACTCAGCTAATTCATGATAGAAGGTAGGCGTGGGCACACGGCCTACGAAGCTGCCCGGCGAGCGCGGCAGAGTGTACAAGTGTGGACCGTAGCCACCCCTGCGGTTACACTGAACAATCATCCGCTATTCAACATTCCTACCAAATATCCACTAAAATGAAATCAACAAACATCACGTCATAAAATCCATCATGGACTCTCTATTCCTTCCTTTGTTTTTGATAATTCAGCCTAAGAAATTCCTGATATCTGACAATTTTGACCATCAGTATTCCATTTGTTTCTCTATGATGATCTAATCAACGTATGGCGCGTCATGAGATGGTGTCATTCATGTTTCATTATTTGCATTTCTTATGACTACTGCATTCGTTTCAGAAAATGTAGTCCGAAATATTTTCTTCGAGACTATTCCATTTATTTCTCAATAATGATCTCTGTATGCTATATGATGGATGTGATAATATAAACCGTGGTTCGTGTTATAAGAAACATAAGATTGTATGAAAAGACTATTACGACTGTACTGAAGGAAGACTATTTTTATCGGTACAAAAATACTCAATTAGTGTTTCTTCTCAAGATACATCAAGCTAATCAAAGTGTATCAGATAACAAAATTTACATCATTAAAATCAGGTTAAACTTCTGCCTATGCTTCATCTGATTATTATATTTGCAAAAATCATAAGTGAAATTCTGTAACAATTACTTTCTCTGACAATTGTGTTTACCTCTGCACAACCAGTTTGATCTGGTTAGGCGCGTTCTTGAACAGGTTCTGTGCGTCCTCGTGTCGCAGGTCGCGTGCGTCGTAGTCGTCAATTTTGGCGATAATGTCACCGCGGATTAGTTCTCGGCCGGCCGGCGCTCCGGGGGTCACCTGGAACAGTCGAATGGAACATTACCGGAGACTCCAGTGGACTGTAGATCTAATAGAGGATTTAGGAATAGCAGAGATTTTTCTGAACGAAGAGTTGAATGGAATATTAAGAGAGTTTCTTGTAGATCAAATATATAAATATTATCTTGGTAGTTCATTGCAGATGTCTCGATTGTGTTAAATGTAGATATTTTGTTATCGCCATTATTAGATGTTTAATTACGCCTAAGTTAGCCACAGATCTCCTCTCAGAATGAGGGGGCGTAAGTCCATAGTTAGCCACGCTGGCCAAGTGCGGGTTCGCAGTCTAGACACGCCTTAGAGAACGTTCTGGAGAACCCTAAAGTGTACATGTTTCGTCACTGTAAGTGATGTTTAAACTTACTACGCAATTTTTTGGGAAGGAGTGCGGGCTAGAATTTAAATCCAGGACCACAGGAGTAGGAGGCTGAATTCTAAACTACTAGGCTATCACTACTCACTTTAATAATTGTGTATAGATAGACAAACCACTAGCCAGCTAATTGTTTTTTATAAGCACCTACATACATTCAGAACCTACCTAATTATACATAATATAATATCACAAAGAAACAAACAGACAGAAAAAATGCTTGTGCTCATCACACCGATGCCTCCAGATGCCGCGTTGGTCGAGTGGTTAGGAGCGCAACTGCCGATCGAGTGGTCCTGGGTTCAAATCCCGAACCGGGTACTATTGGATTTTTGTAACGAGAATTTCTAATTAAAATTTCTAATTTTTTTGGGCCTGGTGTATGGCTAATAGCGTCACCACCTATTCCATGATGGGACGTAATTGGTGAAACGTGTGAGTATGCTATACTCCTCTGCCCACATCTTTGGGGACATACAGGTGTAATGTTAACGATCGGAACGGACGTTCCTAACAGACGTTCATAAAAATGTCTTAAAAATTAAATAACCTTAATATGACATGGCATAATACCTTAGAATAATGCTCATAAATCACATTTCAATTTTCAACGAATGTATGTCTTGTAGTGGTTTCTTTATGAAAGATAAGTATATGGTTACGCTGACTTTTTTTTAGATCTATCAAGGATTATTATTTTTGTAGTACACTCTATACATTCCTATTACTAACCGTTACGCCTGCGCACGCTTATAAAGCATTTGGGTAGCGCGTCTTCTTTTGACTTACTCTACAAATACATATTAATATCTAAAGCTATCTGATGGTTGACGTGTGGTTCTGTTAGTCTGTAGCGTTCCTCATGAAACTGGCTTTAATACTTGTAAACAAAAAGAATGTTTCAATGACATAGTTATACAGACTAGAAAGAAGAAAGAAAATAACTTTCCTGCAGTAAGTTGAGAAAGGGAACAAGGAATCACAGCACTGATTTTTAGTGAAACAGAGCGTTTAAACAAACGAATAAAAAATCTGCATATATGGCGTACGTATAAATATAACATATATTTAAAAAAAAGCTCATGGCCGTTCAGTTAATAAAATTCGTGAGACAAAATACAGGATGATGCGATATATAGTGTATTATTGTCATTTCTATGAACGCACGTGTGACGTTTTGAATCGAAAAGATACTAAGTGATACTCAGTGCACTCATATAAACATGTGCTAATGTATACTAAAGTTAGTAATTGTTAACTTTACTAAATACTAATATACTAATACTAAAGTTAGTAATTGTTAACTTTACTAAATACTAATATACTAATACTAAAGTTAGTAATTGTTAACTTTACGACTACGTGGACATGAATTATCACCGCTTCATGAGATACTTAGTATACATAGAGCTTATTTGTTATAAACTTACACATTAACTTGAAAACTTAACGCAAAGGGAACATCGATTAACTTCGGTAACAAATTCGGTAATATTTCATTAGCGTATATTAAACGGTCCGTAAGCAGAGCTTTAAACACGGCGATTTATTTTGAGACCCGTGGAGTAGGACGGAAGCGAAAGTGCCGGCCGTCGATCCGTCCCGCCTAGTTGCCGCCAATGAAAAACTGAATCACCGTCTCCCTCACCTAATTTAGGAGGACAAGTATAGTCATTAATACACATGTCACTCGCCGTCCTACTACAAAATGCTGCCCATTTATATCTCGTCTCAGGGAGTGAGAATTATGGTAATCACACGAATCGTGTCTTTTGTCTGTAATGGCGGGTAATTACCGAGGTACCTCTCGGGGACACTTCGTCTCCTGGAAGGGGCCCTGGTGCCCGAAAATTCGACACTCGTTAACCGAATCGTCTCAACTTTAAAAGGGAACGCGATTTTGAATGCCGCCTTGGGATTTGTCGCAGGCAAACCCACTTTTTTCTACGTTTTACGAAAATTGCCTCCCGTCTTTTTCCTTCGTATTGTTTACGCGACTACAGCATCACTCGTACATCTGACCTATCTTCGCTATTCATAAAACTGTTAAATAATTATATGAATTCTGCTATCCGTGTTCCAGTTCGGTTGTTTATATATTTTTCCAGCCATCTGGTAGCTTTCCTGCTTCCATAGTAGAAACCTTTCGAGAGAATCGACTCATTTATTGTATTCTAAGCAGGGTGTTGTATATCGACTCATCTTTGTTTGAGCTCGGGCCGATGAAATTAGATTTTTTCTAATAGAAAAGAAGCAAACGGTGCTCGTATGAGAAAAGGTGAGATTTGTCAGTATGATATCCCCACAAGGTGTGCAAATGTTATGTTTTTTTTATGCTGAATCCCTCGCAAATTGGAGTGGATGCGTTCAGTTTCACTTGTATCGTTAGCGTCCTGTCAGGTTAACACAGGGATGTTTATTTACGAGGTTTGAATTCGAGCTGTCAAACACACATCTCTTTTAACTTGTTTCATAACTCGAGACGTTGATGAATGAGTGAGAGCACTCATCCTCGTCTCCCAGCCGGTAACTGGATACATTTACACAATCTTGGAACAAGAACACGTTAGTGCACACGCATCTACAATCTTAACCCCATTGTCTGAATCGTTTTGGCGGCTCTTTAAAATGTAAGCCATAAAACAATTTCAATGCGAGTATGAAATAATAATTCGGGTAGATTTATGTCGTTATGGAATTATGTTCAAACTACAAATAGTTACGCGCGGAACAATCGAGTCATACATTCTCGGAAGTCGTTCACCAATTTCGATTTTAAATTTAGCACCAAAGTTACGCGGGAACTCCGTACAATATTTATATGAGAGCAGCACCACGATTTATAGTTGGGAAACAATCGGGAACTTAGTCCGGCGTCATCGTGACTTCGTTTTAATTAGTACCCATTCATCCTGGAACAATTGAGTCTTCGAACAAATTCATTATCGGGAACTTTTCTATAGTCCTATAAGGAGTATTCAAAGTTTCCGATTGTAATAGATTTGACGAGACTGCTTAGGGATTGAAGATTGCAATGCCGGGTTCTCTTTCGAAAATTTTGTTCGATGATCAATTAATTATCTACATATAAATATGTTTATTGTCTACCTATATGGAGATAAATTACAATATATTTATACTGACACGATTTTATAAAGTTTTTTGTATGCAATATGAAATACACATTGAATAAAACAAATTTATAAAAAAATAAAGTATATAATTTTTGCTATACATAATAACTCGCATGTCCAATGTTCAGTCGCGTTTTATTGACGTC
This sequence comes from Apyrrothrix (Melanopyge) sp. n. Burns01, assembly GCA_018237605.1. NCBI lineage: Eukaryota > Metazoa > Arthropoda > Insecta > Lepidoptera > Hesperiidae > Apyrrothrix > Apyrrothrix (Melanopyge) sp. n. Burns01. Next base: position 5,209 of record DVPD01000519.1, read on the forward strand.
TGTCGCTTCTTAATGTTCCTAATATTCATGTATCTTTGGTTATAATTATAATACACCAATATTTCAATACATCAAAATGTTCGCAAGATTTTGTTTTATAGGATGTCTTTGATAATGACGACTAATTTTGTTCATTTGACTTAGATTGTTAGTTGTGTTAAAATGTGCATATGATGAAATAGGCATGTTTTAGCTTAGAGTTGGTATCCAGGTAATGATTTTTTTTCATATTGCACCTGTCCTAAGATTAATATCTTTATAATGTAGAACATTTACTCTATTATACTACACGAGTTATATTTCGTTATAAATACACGCGTACAGACATATCATTATTTTATGTCCTACTTACTTATATGTCTATGTGCATGCGAACGAATAGGTCCAGGAATCCTCTTAGAATTGTGAATATTGTCGTATCGTTCTTGAATTATACCAAATACAATCCACGATCCGATAGGGTCAATTATTACTACATCACGGATTCAACGGTGATGCAAAAGTTCTGGGACCTTTTAAAAGCGGCTGTTTATTCAATCCAATGAGTCGTACACAAATAAGGTCATGAGCCTTAATGTAAACCTATACGTGAACAATGTATCATGTCAAGTAGCGCCAGCCGCTTGCCGCACTGATAAGATTACTAGACAAAGGAAGTCCACCCATATCACTACCACGACGACCGCTAAATGCGAACCTTCATTTACTACCCTGGCACTGAGTCAAACCATTTTCAATTTTAACTTCTGACTCGTAGAGTTCACAATACTTCTTACCATCTGTATTAGTATTGTAACGTCAACGTCTGCTTCGTTAAAGAACAGTCAGCTTTATTAATGTCGGCATACTGGCAATGTTGCCTTACTTGTTACAGTCGCTTCAAAACCTATATGCCCAGAAATACACTATAAGCGTATTAGAATAAGGTTGAAATCAAGTTGCTATTAAGTGGCTCGAGTGCGTCTTGATGAGGAACAATAGCCTTTTTGTAGATGATTTTAGAGGTGGTTTTTTGCGGTCGCTACAACTGCCCGGTCGGGTAGTTTCCTGGCGCGATAAGGACGCGATGTTGTCCAAGTCGGTACGTCACGCGACCTGCACTAATTTATGTCGTTGCGATTCAAGATACGAACCCTGCCGACGCTACCTTGTACCAACAGCGTCTTTTTATGGGCAGTAATGTTAACGAATTGTCTAATAAAGCAAACGGCTGTTATATTCATAATAAAATTAAAATATAATTATGAGATGTTGAACGGAATTTTTGATGTACTTAAAATTGTTCGGCCATATAAAAATCATATATTAAGTTCGTCACAGTACGTACTATATTTACATATTAATTAATTTATGTAACTACATAAATAGGGAATGCTTAATTTTTAAAATGTTTTACCGTGATATTGGTCTAATGGTTAGTGAACCTAAGTGCTAAGTCACAGTATTTTTTGTGTGATTAGTACAAGAATTTCTCCTGTGTCTGGGAGTAAATAAAGGATTTATATAAATATTAAATTATATATATGTGTATATATAATGTAATTTATTTGCTGTTTTTAATCCCTACTTTTAATGGCCGTGTTCGGGGATTTTAAGATATTGATAATTGATCTCCTAAGATATTGTTATTATTATTTGATGCTCTACATATCACCAATTTAAAATTATATTATTGCGTTTCGTAACTAATATTAACTTACAAGTGCTTTTATAAGCGTCAAAAGATAAAATTAATGAAAGGCAACTTTTTACAGGGCCTTCCTTGTATATAAGAATGTGCCACATAGAAGTTTCCTTTAGTGATGTGCCACGAGGCAAATAAATGGAGAACACAAAGTTGATATTAAGTGAGAAACTTCAACCTTTCAGCTTGTTAGAAATTCCCGGACGCTTCTTCGTTAGTGGTTACAAGTAAATAGAGGAAAAATAAACGGTCGGCGACCCGATCACGTTACCGCGTAACTAAATATCCACCGCCTTACAACATCTGCTAATGGTCGAAACAGTGCCGCGCCGACATCCATCTCACTATCTTATTGTACATATTTCTTTGTCTAAATCCATTAAATTAATTACGGCCATTCGGGGAGCGGACTCCGTATTTATTAGGCTCGTTATCATTCATTGCATCTTTCGATAGCGATGTGGCCGGTGAATTTGAGTTGCCTTGATAGATGCTCGAGTTACATGAAAATAGGGGGCCAAATTAGCTGTCGCTGGAAGAATGCAGTTACGGCCGTGACTGATTTCAGTCGACGGATTTCGGAGGCGATTTGGTGAGACAAAGATACATAGGTGTCATCGGAAACGTCGATAAGGGAGCGCCAATTGGGAAATTCCTCGCGATATTGGACGAGGTGCGAGTGGAGATCTACGCGCAGTATTTATTACGAAGCTCAATCACGATTTGTTGGATGACTAAACAGAAGATGCGGAAACGTAAGAAGAGATCTTAACATAAAGTTTAAGGTACTATTAGAAGTAATGGAATACAAGAAAATTAATTGATATTGAAATAAACTTTCAAACGGTTTTAAGAACCTAACTAGGTATTTGTTTCAATCCCAATAATAAAATCAAAGAGAAAATAATTTACTAATCAGTTATATTGGCCATTACTTTTCTTAGAATTGTTTCACATCACAACTTCAGGATACGCTAAGAATGCACTACTTGTACTGGTAATTTTATTCATTTTAAAATGTTTTTATTGTTCCATGGCTGGATTTGGGCATTTCTCACAATGAGAAAGGTTAAGGCCATCGTCTGCTTGGCTGTCCAAACGCGGATTGGCAAACCTCACACCCTTTAGATAAAGTTATGGAGAACTCCTATGTGTGCAAGTTCCCTCATGATATGATCCTTTTCAGTTACAACACGTGATATTGTATTATTTAAAAGGCATATAACTTTTGTACAGAGAGGCGTGCCAGGATTTGATCCTAGCACTCTTACAATGGAAGGCCGACAAACCACGAAGCTATCACAGCTTTTTTATGTACAAAACAACCATTAAAGATGCCAATTTGACCTGCGAAACATTTGAACAGGATAATGACGTCGTGGGCGAACATGTCGATTTAAACGTGGTCCTTTGATTCGACCTACCTCGAGATGCTTGATAACCGACAAAGCCCGGCTTCATTAACCTTTACCCGTTGAAAGCATTAATTACCCTTAATAGAAACAAACAAAACTCGAACAGATAAATGGACCGAGATAGTTATTTAATTGTCTCATCCGAAGTGCCGAGGAACGTCGGGGATACAATGAGAGATAAAGAGTTGTTTACGGGACAAGTAGGTGCTGCTGAAGGTTGGAGCTGGAAAATTTTATTTTCTATCATCTTTTTAATCAACGTGTTGTTAATTGTAATTAAAAATTTTATGCAGTATTCATTTCTTTTGCAAATGCAGATTTATAATAATTATTTTACTTTTTACCAATATAATTTTTAACAACTTTGGCATCGTGATTGTTGACAGGCAGTATTCGTAAAATTGATTGCAGCTATTATTGAAATATATTTTTTAAACAAATGCTTGCCTCGTGGCTTTGTGTCCGGTTCATAGCGATAGCTTTACCCCCTATTCCTTAGCCGGACGTAAACTTAACTGGTGAAATGTGAGAGTGTCCTACACGCCTCTGCCTGCCTCTTCAGGGATTACAGGAGTCAAGTTTACTTCCCTTTTTACTTTCGTATTAACAAGAATAGTCCTACAGTCGATTCATTGTGACGATACAATTCCATATTTAAATTCACAATTTCGCCTTAACTTTTGTCAAACTTTCCTTTTCTCATCGCTTCCCCCTTCTAACGAACGATTCGCAAACGAGATCGTGAATACAGATTAATGTTTTATATAATTGCTTCAACAACAATGTAATTTGCAGCGAACAATCAGCGCTGGATCGGGAAACGGCGCGAATATATCACGCTTCATTCTCTCTTCCTGACAGCAGAAATCTGTGAGAGGGATACGATACAACTAGACTGAGTTTAACTTAATACTGTTATCATTTTATTCAAAAAAATGTTTTCCAATTAAGTGTTTGGTTTCATGGCAGTATCAATAAAATAAACAATTTTGTACTAAGGCACAATACAATTGAATTCGGATCTTAAAACGATAAGATGAAATGGTATGAACAGTTTCTAAGTAATAACTAAAAAAAAATTGTCAAAAGACATTCCACACCCAAGTAATATACATAACTCTGTCAAAGAGCATCATTAGGAAAAACGTTTTTGAAAGATCGTGGAATCTAAAATGCCTCACGCAACTGCTCGGATCGGATATGCATGGGACGGTTCAAATGGTGGAGACACGTCAAGTGCTCACGATCTCGGTCATATTTCTACCGCTTTTTCGCCCAACACGTTTGATAGAGATTGATGATCGGTCACCCCTCGCCCCGCGACCACCGGGCTTACGCGATTACCCCGCAAAGGGGATTCGAATATATCCAAATTTAGATCGTGATGGACGTTTCTTACGCGGATAACTATTGCGATAATCCCTCAACGTATCAAGATAAGTAATCGATAGAATGTTTCGATCAATGGAACTAGGCGATTCGGTTTTTGTAGGCCTTTTATTAAATGAAGTATATGTCTGCGTTGTGTATGCAGTGTTTATAACATACTCTGGGTAATGAATCTTTTGAGAATTGCCTACACTTTGTTATGAAACATCTACGCGGTGCCATGCATCACATACGAGTATGTACGATATGTTGTACGGTGAATTCGGCCGATTTATCTAACGTTTTCTACAATATAACGAAACATTTTGATATAACATCATATTATCAGTGATGGCCGGTTGTGGGCCCATGTGTGTTCTGTCTGAAATACATGAATCATTGAAATATTTTTTTGGGTTACGTTAATTTTCTAAATCCGTACTGTTTGAATTGTATGTTTTTGTCTGTATTATTTGTCGTTTGTATTTATGTTTTTTGAAATAATACTTTTAATAACTGGTGTAAATAAAAATGTTTATTTATTGTAATATCGTTACATTTGCTATCTAAATTAGTATAAGAACTCAGTCTACACGATGTACGGTTTTCATTTTCAAGCAGTGCCGACACAATCACTGTAATTCGGTTTTCGACAAGGGCATAGTGGTTCATTCGCTTTGAAGACAAGGGCCGTATTTAAATTACATACCTAGAAAAATTGCCTGGCATTCTTGCTCAGCCAGCTATTTAAAATAGGGGTTTGGTCATCACAGACTGTAATCGTAATCGACCACTAATGGAGTACTCTCAATATAACGCTTTGGTCGTGTGATTACGAATAGTGTTGGCATCACAAAAAGGTGAATTTAGCTTGTTTCCAGAGGGTGGGTTAATACGCGTTGATAACCATAGGTAAATGTTAGGGGTCGGGTCGAGAGTGCTCAATTGCGGTAAAATCATATCGGGTAGGAAATAAATCAGCAAGTTTCAGGGCGCCTCGAGGCGGCTCGTATTACACCCCGATTCGTTATCTATATTTTAAAATAAAATGTCGCCGCGCAGGGACTTCGCATGATATTGACAGGTGCTCACTATTGGGTATGCTTAGTCTATGCAAGCACGTCGGTTTTGATTTATACACAATCCTACAAATTGGGTGTCATATTACGAATTTTAAATGTCTAAATGAAAGACGTCGTCGTCACCTCAAACCATGTTTTAAACAATTTTACAAAAACAAACGCTGATAAATGGTTGCATATCAACCTTGTGGCTTTTCTTATATTACCGTTTTAATGACGGACTGCGTGATTTTTGGAATAAAAGCCTAAGCATAAGCCAAAACAGCAAGATTAATCTTCACATAATAATTATTGTATAACTTCCAAAGCTTAACGACAATAGACTTATGTCTATTAGAACGAGTGTCCTCTACATTGCCTAATATTTGGCAAACGTATGCGTTGTAAT